>JANHFJ010008480.1:9917-22380 GCA_032468195.1 Cerberus rynchops
CGTATTGCTTGTGGAAAGAAGCTTTTCCTCATTCTTTCTGTGTTTGCCTTCAGGGAGCAAAAATGCTTTCCTGATCGCATTGCTGTCACCCAACTCCTTATCCAAGCTGCAGTCTTATTATATTATTATATTTCTTTGGGTTGTCCTGAACTGCACTGTTTCTTCTTTGTCAGGTGTTGACTAGTTTACTAGATTGGTCTCTCCACTGATGGATTGGGAGAAATGTTTCTGATTTGACTGAAATTGGAGATTCTGCCAATAGTATGTAGTTTGAGTTTCATATCTAATCTTCTTGGTATAACTGTTATTTGCTGCTTTGTTATTTCCAATGCTTCCTTAATCTTACTTATTTTTGGGTGATATTTCTTGATCAGGTGCTCTTCTTGCTGTTCAGGTTTTTTTTTTATTTCATAGCTGTTCTAGCTTGCTTGCATCTGATCTTAGCATGCTGGTTTTATTTTCCAGCTTGAACTTCCATTTTGCTGGTGACTATTATTATTATTATTTTACAAATTCAGTTCTGAACATAAGAGATGCCAGAATACATAGAAAAACAGTTATTGTTGTCTGTGTTTACTTTCTGTGATACCATATATTGATTTGTAAATTATATTTTGATATATAGAGCAAATAGAGTATTTTTCTCTGTTCTAATAAATGTTCTTTATCATAATTCTGGTGAACTATATCCTTTTTCATGGATCTGCAGCTCTTGGATTTTGTGTGCCTAATGAACTGTGGCCATTTGATATCTAGCAAGTATTTGAACATAGAATATACCGGTAGTGACTAATATGCAGCTAGACAATGTTCACGGTGAGATTAAATAAAACAAATTAGAGATGCATCTTAAGCAGCTGATTATTATCACATGCAGAAAGAAAGAACAAGTCAGACACTTGTCTTCTGTAATGCTCCTTACCTATCCTTCTTTAGGATTGTATTCATTATTAATGAGGAACTCCTACGCGTAACCATTTGTTTGAAGAGAGAAGTATATATTCCAATGCCGCTGTTGAACAGAAGGCTGCATTGACTGATTCATTGTCCCTTGAGAAACTAATAGAACAACAAATGTTCTGGAGATAAGAGAACATTAGAATAACTGAATAAAACTTCTTGTCATAGACCTTTATACATGGAATGATGTGGATTGTGTATAAATAACAAAAGGAGGACAGCATGTGTGGAAGAAATAATCAGAGTGTAGGCTATAGAAAGCAGAAATGTTTTTCTGCTTTCTCGAGAAGAAAACTTCCAACTTACCTTAGGTTAACTCCAATTACTAGTGCCATTGATTTTCTCTGCCCACTTTTCAGCTGATTGCAGATGATCACTGAATGAAGGCTTAGTGTTGGATGGCTCACACTCTCTGACTCTTATTTAGTGACTTTGAATTAGTGTAATTTGTAATAAAATATTATTGCTTGAATGTATATTTTGGGTTTTTCTCATAACTGTTATGAGTACCTTTACTTTTTTTTTAAAAAATGCTTTTTAGTAAAGTTTCACAATGCTGAAACATAATATCAAATGAAATCATAGAAAAAGAAAAGCAATCCAAAGTTCAAAAGAAAAAGATAAAAGAAAAAAATAGAAAAGAGGAATAGTTAACGAAGCAGCTCCTACTCTTCCTTACAACAAATACTGGCAAGTTAATTATGAAAAAAAAAATTTCATACCCACTATGAAATTACATACATGGTTTACTTCTTCCCATAAATATACCCCCACTTTATCCATTCACAAATCCAAAAATTGTAATTACTGCTCAAGCAAAAATCCCTTAAAAGATGGGTACTTTTACTTTCTGATGTGTGTGTGTGCATGGAGGAGAGAGAAATGAAATTCTAAGCATACCATGCTAATATTTATGGAGTAAACAGTCAAACTTAAATAAAAGTTGGTGGTGGCGTCCAGCTTTTGGGATACCAATGGGAATACATACCATGTGTTAGGCCTTGATTTTGGACTTCCACAAGGACAATTCCACCAGCAAACCACAAAAAAGAAAGGAAAAAGAAATAGCTGCAGAAGAAACATGTCTAGTCCTTCTAGTAGCCACAGACAGATAGACCCATGTGGCTCTGTGGAAGAGGAAGGTCCTGCAGTGGCCAATTAGAACCAGCTAGTTGCCAACCCTCTGAAGACATACTATAGAATGGCTATATTTTATTTTCTGTTGGAAAATCATTTTCCTGCTGGTTTTCAGTCTGCTTTATTTGTAGGTTGCAAATAAAATGGAGGATCCATTGTAAGGATTGTCTTCAAACAAATGATAAGTGAACATTAGCAAACTGATAATAGCACCACCTAGCACATCTATATGACCGACTGATGTTAAATAGAAGTAGAGAGGGAGAGAAAAGCCATGAAGGACATCCCCAGAATAGAGGCCTCTGATTTAACCTCTTTCCTCCATCAATATTGATTGAAATCATCCTGGAGAAAGGAGGAGAACCATCATACAGTGCCTCTACTCCCAATTCTCTGAGCCAGCCCTGAGTGTCTAAAAGATGTTGAAGGATTCAGGAGCACCTAGGTGGATGAACCCTGCCAAAGGATATCAGTAAGTACAATCATTAGTGTGTCAGAACTATGGCCAGACCTGAATCCTGACTGAAAGGGGTCCAAGTAATCGGTTTCTTCTGGGTCCTCCTGGAGCTGTTTCTTAACATTTTAATGATCACATTACTTTATTAATTATTATGGCTCTATTATGGACTATCCAATTTTTTTGCATACGTACAAGATATATCTTTTTAGTTTAGCTGCAATGAAATAATTGTGGATGGAACAGTTAATCAAATTTTAGATTTATTAAATTGTAATATAGTTCCACCTAAATTTATTTCTCTTATGTAGAACATGTTACAAGCTTCTATGCTGGAATTTAACCTGGCGAATATATGACAACTTTTAATACTCTTTTTTTAACTCTGCTTGTTTGCATTTTTAAAAAAATATCTCGATCCTGAATAAACTGCACAGATCAACATAATATATGCAACAATAACACTTAAACAGTTTGTTAAAAACACTTGGCAAATTGAATATTTACTGAACTAATAAATTACTAGCCTTTTTTCCACAAGGCTTATATAAGGGTATCTTACTGTGCAAAATGAAACAAGGCAGCTGAAAAGGGGCGGTACAGCAAGAGCTCAATTTTTGCAATTCTTTTTCTTGGAATTGTCTTAAATACCATAATAAAACTCCACTGGAGTTTAGAAAACAACACATAGAATTCTACTTCCTGAATTTTCTTTAAATGAATCACCCACAATCACCCATATCCAGCCAATTAAAGCATTCTGAATAATTTAACCCAGTACTACTTCAAATTCATATTGGAAGACAGGAATTCTGATTTTATCATCTCTGATACAAACAATACTGTATAAATTTAAAACCCAGATGTAAAATGTGATATATTATTGGACTGCTTAGAAATCAAATAACTATCCTTGCATTCCTATAAACTCATAGAAAATTTACCTGTTGTCCTAATTTCTCTTTAGCTGTTTAGGGTTTCTAGGAGGATTTTTTCCAGACTCCCTTAAAATTGATTTATATTTGTTTTTTCTTGGTCTGGGTACTCTATTCTTGGCTTGTACATATCATCAGGGCTTAAACATACATAAGAATGGTTCCAAACTGAAGAAAGCTATTTTTGTGGCTTTTAAAAGCACAAGAATAAGCAATAACAAAGTGCATTTATTACCTTGTATATTGGCAGCATATATGTTGGTTGCATGATTCTCCTTCCTAATCGATTAAAATCAGTTAATCAAGTTTTAAAATTATTTGAGATATTGAAGAGAAGTTGTCAGATTTTTTTTTAAATAGTCAGTTAAAGAGTATGGTTGAAGATTGAAGTTGCCAAAAAAAAATGCTGGAATAGCTGATATTAATAAATTAATAGTTAAGAGCATTAAGTATATTTATTGTCTTAAAATGCAAATAATTGAGTAAATGATTGTTTCCCCCCCATTTATTAGAAATCTAAGAGAATCTTTTAAAAGGCTTGACTGTGAATTTCATCAATATGGAAGAGTAAAGGAAAGACATCCCACTATTTGGTTTAATATTCTTAAGTTTGTTAATATGATATTAGGAATAGGAATATGACATTAAGATATAAATATGATTTTCAATTTTATATCAACACTTCAGAATTCATTATTATATGAAGAAATGTAGCTTTATTGACTGAGGTATAGAAAACAATCTTGTTCCAGGTTTTATGTATTGATTCTCTGCTTTTGAACTGACTTTTTATAGATATAATGGAAAAACTGGTAAGTAGAATTCCATATTGTTAAATTTTAATGCTGTATTTAAAAATATTTTATTTCCGTCTTGTTATTTTTTCTTTCAGCTTGCTTTTCTTTTCCTTTTTTGCATCCTTTTTTTCTTCTGTATATTAAAGCAAGACTTGCTGATAATACTTATGAGAAGTATCTGAAGCAAGGTGACATTATAAGTTACAATATCATAGAAACAGATATGAGAAAAATGATATTTGTAGTTTGCTGTCTCACCATACTACTATATAACCCATAATGATGTTTCATGCATCATAATGAGATCACATATATGCAGATTGTTCTTTGTAATAATCTGCATATAATGTCCATGTAAAGTCATAATGCACCTGTCATGCTCCTTCTCTCCCATGCCAATGTACCCTGTTTAGAGAATAATGAAAGTTTAGGTCATGGCCTCAGTAGCTTATCCTAGCAAAGCTACACTTGATTGTAAGAAACTTCAGTGGTGCAGAAATTAAAAGTAGATCAATCTTCAGTCCATATTCAAGATCTCAAACTCATTTTAAGGGAGGTGGCTAAGGAAAGTTCTGGAAAATAAAGGAGAGAAATAGATTATATTAGAAAAGCACAAGAGAATTTGAGTCGGAAGATAGATTGCTGTTATTCTTCAATAACTATGGAGAACCTCTGAAATCAAGTCATCCTCATTCTCAGAAATTATTGACTTGACTATTATGACATGCAGGCAAGTGCAGGATCTCCAAGATCTGGATTAGCAATAATGTCATCCATGAGTGCCAGGATGTCAATGACAAACTCCCTTTCCAATTACAGAAAAAAAATATAAAAATTTAAAAATAAATCCCCCCAAATCCCTTACATTGCCAACCAGCTGAGGGATTCATATTTTTAAATAAAATCTGAAATTTGGTTATGAACTTGCAAGATGTTGATGATCTCGTACTAGGTTGTAGGGTAAAATCACTGAACGTTTGCGAGATTTTTTAAAAAATGAGTGACTGTGTCATTGCACAGAATTGCATGAAAGCTTCCAGCACAAGAGGATTCTTGAAATAATGGAAGTTCAAGTTACCAACTTTGCACTCACAGTCTTTCTACAACTGCAAGAAACAAGATTCAATCGATTCAAGTAAAAAGAATACAGCACCCTTTTCACACATGATAATCTAAATAGTTTGTTTTTTATGTAAAACACATTCATTATGGCTTAGGGCTACATGAATCACCTAGTCCAGGGCTGGGCAATTAGGCTCCTTCGCTGGCTCAGGAATTCTGGGAGTTGAAGTCCACGAGTCATGAAGGAGCCATAATTGCCCACCCCTGACCTAGTCAATAATTCTCAATGGAGAATTAACATGCAATACATGTTTTGAAAGAAAATAGAATAGGAATGGTTGTAATGGTTATTAGCTGAGGTCACATAAAAACTTTGGAAATGTCAGGCATAAAAGATTAAGTCAGCCATATGGAGGTGCAATAAAACTGACCTTGCTACTCATGCCTCCGCACAGGAATCTTCTCAACCAATGGTTAGTACCTGCTGGGAATTAAGGGTCAAGTAAAGAATTCAAGTGAAGTTGGACTTAGGCTGCTTGTAGCTATATAGGGATTCTAGGCTGATCCCTCTTAACTTCATTCCCAGGTTCTGCCAGTCTTTCCTTCACAGGAACCAAAAGAATGAGCTGGAAGAGAAAATGTAATAAATACATGTAAAATGGAAATATGGTATTAGAAAACCTATTTTATAAACTGTTATGAGTTTGTTGGTTTTAATTGACATAAATTATCACATTCTATGGTATTGTATTTGAGAAGTGAAACTGCTATTCTAGCTCCTAGCTAATAACTTACCCAACTGCTGAGAATATGAAGTTGCACTCCCTTACAGCTGAATAGCACCACACAGGAAAGCGCTGTCTAATGTGCAGAATGTTTTGAAGACACCAGCAAGATTTCATGAGAAAACTACGCCCTGCAGCACTGCCATTACTAACCATTTAATATTCAAGGAAGGGGGGCATACTTAATTTGGAGTGTGATACAAAGTGCCAAAACAATCACAAATCTATAGTTGTAAAGGTTACAAAAATTGTTTGGTGTGGATGTACCTTTTTTCTAAAGAAGTTGGTTACATTATCAGTTCTGCAAATTATTTCACAACTTCAGTTATAATTTGCACTGTTCTAATTTGCAAATACAATTAAGCATGTGCAATTCAAGTGTGATTTATTTTAGTCAGGCAATGTAAGTTGTTATTTTTTTGTTAAATTCTTATTATTACATTCTTATTACAGTTTAACCCCAATCTACATTTATTCTCTTCTATTGGAATTCTTACTAAGGAGTCCTCCAGTGAGATTTCAAAAGAAAAATAAATTAACATTCTAATAATACAGTGGCATGCAGAGGAATGCAGTATATAATACAATTGCTGATATGTCTGAATGCAGCCTTTTAAATGTTTGCTGTACATTATTGCTGCTTAACATGTTTTTTGTGTCAAAGACTAGATTCATTTTCATTTTAAAATAGAATTCCCCCCTCCTGTTTTTCTTTTTAAAGGCAAAGAAATATACTGCTGTGCTCTAGAAAGGAGAAACAAGTAAAATAAATTATCCCCACGTTCTTCTCTTTTACATGCTGTTATTTTTACAAGAAACATACACGGTGTGACCTTCAAGTTTTGGCTTAGTGTTCTTGCATTTAATGAAGACTTTCTTGAAAGCTACTGTGTTCTTGACAATGCTAAGAGCCCCTGCCTGCCTGAAGTAGAAACCTTGTAAGGAGAACAATCTTATCGGATGTTTGAGAACTCATGAGTAGTGCTTTGCCACCTTCTTGCTATTAAGCCATTAGCTGCACACCTCATTACAGTGTGCAAACAACTGATACAGCAAACAGACAACAACTTATCAGAGCAATGTAAGATTTAGGTATATCAGCACACTTTCATATTCATTTGATGCTAATTGTGAGTGTCTTTGGAAAGGAACCACTCTGAAAGAAGAGCATGTAGTTTAACACAATTTAAACACAGGCTAATCCATTTATTAGAAAAGGGTAGGTGTGCATTGTTTACAGCAATTATTTTTTCAACTTCTGCCTCTGGCAGGGTGTGGCTGATGGCTTCATTAAAAAGCAAATTCCTGAGTTGAGATATGGGAAGAAGCGATCTTTTGTCATATTTCAGAGAAAGCGGTATGTTACTGAAATTATTTGCACTTGTGATGAAAGGGAAATTTATATACATTTTTTTCTCTTTTCTATATTATTTTATCTGCATTTTCTATTTTTCATTATATATTTTGCAGTTTTTAATCTCATTTTAATTTTTTAATATCTTTAGTTTGCATTAGTTTTTTATCTTTTTAATTGCACTCAATAATTTTTTTTGAAGCAAATTTTCTTATTCAGAGATAATAAGGCACAATAAGTAGAGACTGGATTGAGGGATCCTTTAAGTTTAATGCAACCAGTCTTTCAACTTCTTTCAAATTCCTGGAACATGAGAAATTAGTGGTCTGGTGAGAATGGCAATATACCACTTTGGTGTGGCTGGATACCAAAGAGTGGTTGGACAGAATTAAACTTTGCATAGAAATGATATATGGTAACTTTGGTGTCTATCTGTTTTTAGGGATAAAAAAGAGATGAAGGCTACCCACTCATTGTCCTGGGAGCCACCCATCTACCAACAGAGAAGCTTTTCTATGTTGATAGAAATTAATATTTGAATCAGACAATTTGTAGTATCAATTCTAAGGCTTTTCTTTCCATGTCTAAAAATTTTATGTTGTATGTCTGTTACTCTCATCCCATGAACATGTTGATTGGGGTTCACCCATTGCAGAAGGCCACAACTTACTTCACAATGGTTTGCAGATAAGGTACAGTTGGACTAGATCCACTCCATGTGAATGGACAGTCTACCTGGCTAGAAACCTTGCTCAGAAAATAGGCTCAATTTTTTTAAAGTAAGATATTTTTATTCTTAGTAGAATGAAATACAAAGGAAAAGAAGGTCTACACTGGATAATAAAACAAAAACAGCTACTAAGCATACATAGACATTTATAAAAACATGCAAAACGTTCTAGAAGCACATTTGCCCCTTTCCTCCTTATTCCCCTAATTGCTGAACACAAACTAAATATTTATGAAAAATTAAATGAAATATTATTGCTAGTATACACACACACACACACACACACACACACAAGTCCTTTCAGCTATTAGTTTTGACTGATCTCATCTTTTTCTTCAAAATCATATTCCAAATGCACAATTTGCCCTGCTATATAATATGTGATATATACAGGAACCATTTTTTATTAAATTGGTTGAGCTTCCGTTATGATTATATATTGATAATTTTGATATTGCTGCATATTATCCAATATTGATGTTACAATCTGATACAACCAACAAAGTTCCCTTTTTCCCAGTGTTGTACCAGATTAGCTCTTATAGCTGTCAGCATTTATCTTAGTAAATTGTGATTTTTTTATTTATGTTTTCTTGAATTGTACCTAACAAGAACCTTTTAGTTTTATTTTTAGGATTTTCTGAACATGATTTTCTGAACATGAACATGATAAAATGTGATTTTTTAAAGGATTTTCTGAATAAACGTCTTTTTTCCCAGTACTTTTGAATTCTTTTACACAACTACCACATAGGATTTAAAGTTTGTTCACTATTATGGCATTTCCAATATTTATTTTTCTATGATTTGTCTAATTTGGTTATTGTTGATAGATTTATATACTGTATCATCCTTATTGTTGCAATTACAATTATTTCTTTTGAGTTTTGCATTAATGTCATCGTCCTATTTTTTATTTGTTCCATCTTCATATCATATTTCAGTAACTGTTTATTTGTCCTCACAGGTGATCTTAGTTTTGCATAAGAGTTACAAATTCTATGATCTTTTTCAAAATAACTCCTTCCATCTTGAGATCACTTTTTATTCTTCTAGCGATTTGTAAATACATCAAGCAAATGCCTACTATTCATTGAATATTTTTTCCTATGTTTCCTGAATCTTGATATTGGCCTGTATGAACTATTTCTTACAATAGTTGTTGTTAAAGTAAATGACATTGGCTGATGAAGGTAATGGGGAACTTGCTGGAATTATTTTTGATTTTTAAATATTCCATATTTTTTTTTATCAAACTTCCTCTAACATTCTGCCTTTCAAATTATTTTCTTCTTTTGCTCCCTTTTACCATAAAGGCCATTGAAGTGCATTGGCTCTTTTATTATTGATGTTCTGCTATTTTTGGATTTTATCCACTTGGTAATTTCATTTTTACTGTTATGATAAATCCCACCCAAAAAAGTTAGGTTTTCCAAGATTTTTTTAAAATTTCTTTTCATAATTTTTCGTAATTGTTCTGAAATATTATATCTTTATTAGTTCCTGTAAAACAGAGACCCAAATATTTCATTGTGGGTTTTTTTCTTACATCATATCCAGACTCTTTTTCATAACATCTTAGAGGATTAAATATCTTGTTATTATCTTGTTTTCTCTTCACTGATATCTGGAGAATTCACCAAGTCTATATTTATATTCATTAACTTTCTTGTAATTCCCTGAAATGGAATAATGGTGCATTAGTACTACATCATCTGCATAGCATTTCAATTTTTATTTTCCCTGTACTTTAATCCTAAGTATTTGTCTGTCTTCAAGTCTTGTTTGCTAAAATTTCTAAAGCAATTTCAAATAGTAAGAGAGAAAGGAGTCAACTTTGCCTGGTGTCTTTGCTTACCGGAAAAGTTGTAGAGAGTTTTTTGTTTGCTATAATCTTTGCTATTGATATATGATACACACTCAAATTTTTATTTTTTTTCTCCTGAATTAATTTTGTTTAAAATGAAGACAGGTTTGAATTTTTCTTCTACACGTACAGTACAAATAAATATTCCTCTGATGAAGATCAAACTACTTTCAGTCATTATGATTGATAGTTCACTGTATTTTTTTCATTTAGTCTACCCTACTGAATTATGAAGAATAAAAAAAAAAAACTGGTTTGTGTGCTAGATTGAGAGCACTACTTCTGTGCTTTTCTTTTGGCTCTGTCTGACGATTCAACACCAGATGTTCACAGCTGTTTCTGTTACGTGCCATTTACTATTAATAAAGACATGGTTAGGAAACATTTTAAATATAAAATGCTCCAGTCTATGACAACATGTCACTTGGAGTCTCTGGCTCCAAATTAATTATGTCCCAGATTCCTTTGTAAAATGGAAGCTACATGTTTTCTTGAATATTTAGCTATGCAAGTATGGTTTAAATATCCTTCAGAGTGAAACAATATACTACAGGTAGTCCTCAACTTAAAAACACTTCATTTAGAGACCATTTGAAGTTACAAAGGCACTTTAAAAACTTGACTTATGAACATTTTTCACACGTGACTACTGCAGCATCCCTATGGCCATGTGATTTATATTTGGATGCTTGACATCTAACTTATGACGGTTTGCGACCTTTTGACAAGCAAAGTCAATGGGGAAGCCAGATTCACTTAACAACCATGTTATTAACAACTGCAGTGATATGATAGCAAATGTGACAAGAAAAGTTATAAAATGGGGATAAAACTCACTTAACAGATTTCTCACTTGGCAATTTAAACTTTGTGCTCAATTGTGGTCGTAAGTCAAGGATTTCCTATACTTGTATGTCTCCATGCCAATCTGTTGCTGGTTTCTGATTTAGTATTTTTTCCATTTTCGAAGCAGTCTTATATCTCTTCTTTACAAGAAAACATGATTTAAGAAAGTGGTAGAAGAAGGTGGGAATTAATAGCATAGTCTGTACATCCATAGTTTGCTAAGCTGGAATGCTACAAAGTTGACAGAGTTGGTAATACATCACTCATCTCCTTAGTCATTGCTTGGAAAAGCCTACCTATGTGTGCAAAGGAGCCTACCTCATCCAGCTGCCAGATGCATGTACAGCCCCCAGAATTGGTCATTTGGATTGATAATTACAGGAATGGTCCCACACATCTGTGCTTTCAATGTGTCTGGAGGTCGAGAAAGACTAGAATAGTACGTAACCAGGCACCAAAGCTATACTCCTTCTTCTTCTACCTTCTCTTGACTAAGATGCCGGTCTGTCATAAAAACCATCCTCTGTGAAATAATTGAGAATGTTTCTTTATTTGCCCCATCTCTTATTCCATATGAAATGACAGCTGGACTGAGTGGGCGCAATGTGGAAATTAATGTGTGGAAAGACATGGTGACTCACTGGAGACTGTTTAAAATCAAGCCTTCTCCTCCAGTGTTTTAGCACATGGCTTCTCTTCAGTTTGCTCAGACAGGGCAAGAGGCCATCTGTGGGAGGGAATGGGTAGGAGAAGAGGGCTGAGAACTGAGGCAGAACGTTCAGCATATTAAAATGAAAATGAGCTGAGGACAGAAAACCTGTCTTTGTATTTCTAGCCATTTATGAATTTCAGGTCGATAATTTCTAACAAGCAGATTCCCTTTGTGATAGTCACAATCCATTTCTGTGTGTAACCCACACATATTTTAGTAATGGATTGGGGGTGGGGAGAAGTATACTAATGCAATTGTGAATTATGTATCTTTGATCTTTAGGTAGAAATTAACTGTTGTTCTTTATTCTGAAATAAATGCATGACTTGAGAACGATGTTTGTTCTTGGATTTGTGGGTAGATTTATATAAGAAATAGTGACTGAACTTCATTCCAAGACTTCCAGTCAAACCTTTTTGTAAGCTTGTTGAGAAGTGAACTCAGCAGGGGTATACAATTTTATCAAGCTTCATTTCAGTGCAAGACTGCAGTTTTAGGCACACAGACCTGTGGCTGAATCCCAATTGAAATTGGCTTCCAATTAAACAAACATAACACATACTTTATTGAATTTATAGCTTGGATTTGCCAGAAAACAGTCTTGCCACAGTCCTGGGACAGCAGTGGTGAGACATGGATTGTCTTGAAAACTCGCTTCATTCTTCTTCATTGCCAAGTCTTCCTTCAGCAGTTCAAAATAGCCAAAGAAGGCATGTTCTGAAATAAATCAAAGTGAAGCAATGTAGCTGCTTTGCTCTTGGAAATTGGCATTGGTATTGGGGAATATAATCATCAATATAATGCCTATTGGGAAACTGAAC
>JANHFJ010008481.1:62720-79322 GCA_032468195.1 Cerberus rynchops
GGAATCACAAGATACAACACTCAATGATAGTCATGGGGTACAAATAAGCAGTAAAATCATACCAGGAGACAATAATCTACACTATGTCATATACATAAGCATTTTCTTCTGTTTATGTTCAGCTAGCCAAGATTTTTCCTCACAGTACCAGAGTGATAAAGAGACCCTGATGAAAAGCACATTAAATAAGTGTGTAGGAATATGATGTATATAAATTTGTATGTATGTAGAGTGGAAAACATAAGAGCAGGAGATGAAAGAAGAAAATAAACATCACTTTTGGCTATTTCTGCTTCTCCTCACCACTGCACATTCTGGGCAGACATGTACTGAACTCACTTGTCTCTGCTTGTTCTCCAATCTCTGGCACCCCAACAGAAAACCATTTATTTTCTGAGGTTTGATGCATGGCTCTTGAATGCAGCTATGCAAATGACCATTTTAGGAGTCTCTTGCCTCAGTGAGCTAGGACAATTATTTATTTAGATTTTTATATGCAAATTTCTTAGCTTAATTGATCCCAGTTCTTTTACCTGACAACAAAGATTAATTTGTTGATAGTTTTCTATTTGTCATTTGCTTGTAATGCAAGCACTCAATATAACCTATTGGTTATCTGCTCATGTGTATGTGAGTGTGTGTGTGTGAGAGAAAGAAAAATGCCCCTTCCAAGATAACTCATATTTGCATAATCTTAGAAGAAAATATACAGGCTTCATTAGAATTGTTCCTGCTTTCTCTAAATGGGTGTTCGGTTGAAGCACTTGATTCTAAACCTGAAAATTAGATTAACAAAGATTGCCCAAGGTATTCTTTTTCACCAAATATAAATGGACAAAGAATGAATTTAAGACTTGATTGTCTAATACTCAGACAAACTGGGCTACAGACCTAAAAGAAATCTGAAATATTGTTGTAAGACTGCCTAGTTGCTAAGGTGAAAGAAAAAGAATTAAATAGCAGTTTAATCCTGGTATCACAATCTATTTCATTCTCCCTAATATGTATGCAGGTGGATGAAGGTAGGAAGGTTGATAGCCATACCTGTGTAAGCATTTCTCAGTATGCAACACTAATGCTTTCTTGGAGACAAAGATTGAAAGATGTTTGAGAAATGCCTCAGCTAATTAAATGAAAACTATATTTGTGTGCAGAAGCCTCAGACACTGGTTGCTATGAATCTGGTAGTGAAAGGAGAAGGGTGTTTGCTCATGTTTGCTTTTCCTTTCTTTCAAGTTTACACTGAATATATGCCAACAAAATCTCATTACTCAGAAGTCTTTGAAACATGCATGAAACATTAATTCAGCAGCTATACTCAGAAGCCAAATTGGAACAGGAGGGTGTGATGTCTATTGATGACTGCATGGACAGATAAAGACATAAGAGCAGGAAGCTGTTTACAGATATTTCTATGCACCACTGTTTTTTTAAAAGATTTTTTCCTCTCTAGCTAGGTCACGGCAATTGATATGGTAGCCCTATTTTCCACTTGCAAAAGATCTTTAAAATTATCTCAAGACCAAATTCTCCAGTGTACTCTTCATGTTTGAATTTTTATGGTAAATCAAGTAGATCACACCCAATGATATAAAAAATAGACCACAGTAGTTAAGACTTTCCTGCAAAGGAAATAAAATCTTGAAATTGAGCATGAAATATAAGTATATCATTAGCCTTTTTGGGGGGGAGGGGGTGCAATCTGAAGATGTGAGCATTATAGTTTCCAGAAGCCTTCACTTTTATAACACCTTCAGGAATAATTAAGGATCTGGTGAAGATAGAAGGGAACTACTTGAATGGTAGAAGGACTTTGAGAAAGGAATAAAGACATGGAATCAGTTCAAGAATGAAGAGTACCAACTTCAAACCACCTTGAATGACCATTTTCTAAACTTCTAAACTTCAAATCAGTATCCAAAAGACTCCTTTTAAGTGATTCTCTAAGGCAGGGGTGTCAAAATCAATTTCATTGAGGGCCACATCAGGGTTGTGTTTGACCTTGGGGGGCTGGGGTAGGCGTGGCCAGGGTAGGTGTGGCCAGTTGACATCACTCCTGTTGAGGGTGCCTATGGTGGCAGTACTTCTGCCAGCAAAAACAGGCTCTCAAGCTATTCAGAACAAACCACCAACACTGTAAGCTACAGTGAAGCTCTATGCTACAACCACATATGTTATAACCCACTTGACACAAAAGTTCTACTGATGGAATTAAACAAAGTATTCAAATAGTGTACAATATTACTGATATAACACAATCAATAGACAAATCAAAAGATCCAGATCAATCCCAGGGTGGGTTTATTAAAAGACAGACCATAGAACAAAGCAACAGAATACCATTGATTGTCACCTGTAGTTTACAGCTCAGACCAGCTCAGTTTACAGCTCATTCAAATGTGCATCTACATCAACAGCACCATCACTTGCATCAACAGAGAAATTAGTGGTGCTTTCATGGTTTTTCTCTAATTCAATATATTCAATGATCTGGAATATGTGTTTAATATATTATAATTGTTAATTGATAAGATATTGTAATGTGTTTCACATGTGACCTCCATTTGCCTAATAACCAATCTGTTTTCTCCTCCCTTTCTGTACATCTCAGTCTGGTTTAAATCCTGAATCCATCTAAGAATATATATTATGTGGCTGATATGAGCTGCAGATTGCAAAAGCATATGCCTTTTCCTAAAATGTACTAATTTAAAAATGTACTACCAGACTCCTTCTGGTTCTGAGATAAGGTAGCAATATAATCTCTGACAAGATTAAGAAATTTCTCTATCCTGCTTTTGAGATTACGTATTAAAATGGCTAATGATTATTCTGTTTACTAACATTCAAACTATATAATCTATTTCTTAAGGATTCTAGTAGAAAATGAATTTTATGTAAAATCCATGTTATTGAAGGAAATTTTACTAATCAAAAAGAAAGATTAGCTCCACATGGTGTGACCTCATTCCAGATCAAGCCACCATCTTTGTCTTTGTTTTATATAAGGAGGGAAGCAGTGTCGCACACTGTAGCTCTAAGAATGAACTGATGCTTGGAACAGAATAAAAGAAATCACATTCTATTCCCATGATGCTAATGTTGATTGATCCTACTCACCTGATCATTAAGAACACTGCAGTAACACTTTAATGTTAAGTGTTGATTTCTGAAGTTGTTGATTTTCTCCATTTTCTCTTAACCCAATGGTCCTTTCTTATATCATTGCCATTATGTAACAATTTGCAGTACTCTGGAATATCAGAAGTGCAAACTGAAAGTTTGTCAAAGATCTGTTCAAAATATCATTTCAGAATCTGAGCATACCCATAACAAAAGCACACTAAGTGGAATTTATTCACTTGCTTATAGCATTTATATACTACTTTTTAATTTTTAAGCCCTTAAATAGTTATAAAAGCATGCAATAAAGAATGAAACAATCAATTTTTAAAAAACATAGATAATGGCTGTGGAAAGCAAGGTATAATGGATTACATACATTTCTTCAAAAAAATGCTAACATGTATCAACTTTAGAAGGGGTTAAAAACTGAGGAGAAATGCTACCAGGGATATTGGAAATTTCTTCATTTTGGACAGATGGAAAATCCCAGAATAGAGAATTGAAATATTTTTGAGTTTCATGGGTCCTGGAAAGCTGCTGAATTTAAAGTTATTATTTTAAATAACCAGGCCCAGAATTGTGAACAACTCTAGATAATAATACTACAATCTTTAATCTGGCTCATTAGCAAGTGTAGGTTTTTCAGGAAAGATTGTAATCTAACCACTAGCCAATCAGTATCCTTTCCCCTTCATTCAATGATAACTGCAGCCTTTTTCAAAAACAAACCCACATAGAATGTAACAGTAGTCTGATATTGAGTGTACATTTGTGGCCAATCTTTTCCTACCCCAAAGTAGTTAAAACAGATGTATCACATCCAGCTACTAATAAATGCTCCTACCTCGGAAGTCACCTGAGCCAAATAACCATCTGGGATTCATAAATATGTATTGAGTATGACTTGTTCCTTCAGAAAAAGAGAGAAACCAACTTTTTTTTCAGAATACACAGTTTCCCCAATGACCAAGACAATTTTATTCTATAGTCCAGCTATGTAATATGTATCCTGCAAGAATATTTGTAATTGGATTTACTTCATCCTTTGAAATTTACTACAGACTAATACGTTATAATTTTTCAGGTCCAAGAAGATTTTTTTTAGAAACAGCCATACCTTTGTTTCTTAAGAGCAGTTGTCCTTACTGCTCCTTGAACACCCTGATCCTAACCCAGTCAGTGGTTTGAATTAGTCATGATGGACGAAGTTGAAACTTAACCCACAAAACTAGAAAAACAAACAACAAATAAAAGCATGACACCTCATTTAAAAGTGACAATTTAGATTATTAGAAAGATGAACAATGAAGAAGACAGCATGTGTTTTCTGGACTCGCTAGTAGTAATGTAGATATTTAGATTATAATGCATGTCCATTTGGAATCAGGTCTTTATAATAATTGTCTGATCTTCGTTGACAGTTTTCTGTTAGACAATATTCTGTACTCTGCAGTGTTGGGGAGCTGCACACTTGTTATTCTACTGTAAGACTAAGAATTGAGAGAATTACTAGTTTTACAGTAGTTATCTGAAAAACAAAACGAAACAGAACTTTCAGGAATTCATTGAATGCTATAACTTTCCAAGATCACTTTAATGAGATGTCCATAGAACATAATATATACTAAAATTAAAACACTTTAAAAACTTCCTTCCCATAATCTTCTTTCAGCATTCCTTTTTTATTAACTGAAATGTCTACTGATAGAATTTCTGATCTCCTGATGACTTCTGCACTGCAAAGCGAAAGGTATCTTTGCCAAGTACCAATCTTTGAGAAGCATGCACAGATTCAGCAAATAATCCTATGATAAATCAAAATGTCTGACAGCATGAAATAGATGAAGAAGATTTCTAAGTTAATCATTACTATATTGATTGTGTTGTTTATATTTACATCCTGTTTAATGAAATTATCTCAAAATGCATTCATATTATTAAAGTATACTCTGTCAGGCCCCACCGCACTCAGGAATTTTTTAAAAAAAGGAAAAGAAAGCTATTCTTAAGCGTACCAAACAGTAAACAGTTGTATACCATTCTGTTTTTAGTATCACTTCTTTTTAGTTCCTAATTCCTGCCATAAACAGTGAAATTAAGGGAAATTAGTTGCTTGAGGGAAACTATGTGTAACTGATTTGGAGTCAAATATGCACTTTAAACAACAATAAATACTGTCTAATTTGATTCCCTTGATTTAGAAAAGGTCAGACAGTATGGGTGGGAAAGATACTCATGCTGCCTAATAGATTCCAAGTAGATCTTTGATCACTTTTTCCTCTGGGAAATATTGATACTGAAGATCCCAACATACTTAAACATTCTTAGAGGCTGACGTTTCTACCTTCCATTTCTAGTTTTATAGGAGCACAGTGGCGTCCATAGTTAAGATGCTGACTTGACGAGCAGCAAGTCTGTGTTTGAGACTTGAATGCTGCCATGGGTGGGGTGAATTCTTGTCCTTTGCTCCAGTTGCTGTATGGGTCATGAAAGGACCAACTAGGTATGCCCTGGGCAACAGTAATGTCACCAGCTAATCCTTTCAACCTGGAAGCACCTCGGTGTTTCTAACATAAACGTGAAGCAATTTCTGATTTTTGTTTAGTTTAAATGAAGAGATGAAACATGAAACAGCCCCGAACAACAGACTAGAGGGCCTCCATGAACTAGATCTAGAAATTTGGGAGGTGCTCTTTGTTATCTATGGGGCAGATGTTTTTCTTTATCCTTTTAGGCCATATTCTAGTCCCTTATTCTGATTCCCTTGTAGTTGCCATAATTTTTTCCTGCACTGTTCCAAACACAGATTTCTTCTAATCAGACCCACTATTAATTCATGTACTTCACTAAGCCTTTTTTTATATAAATCCCAATTTTATTATCCCTGCCTTTGTGATGTTTTTCCTCATTTCAAATCATTCCGTCCCTTCTATAAAATAGTCTAGTGGCACATTAGTGATGATTTTGAAAAGAAAGCATAACATCTTCAAAGTGGGTAATTAATTTAACTTGGTTCATTGGAGTGCCCAGTTCCCAATTTTTAGAAGTAAAAAGACCATATCGGTAAATTAAAAATAATTGTGGGCTGCAAAGGAATATCTGGCAAACTAATCCGCTCTCTGGCAACTTCAGTGCTGTCGATCATGGTGATGCCTGGAGATGTTGCAGACACTCAACAATGCATCATTTGGGTGACAGTATTGGTAAATTTATTGACTTTTAAAAAATGCTGGTGGGCCACATGTGATCTGATCTGTGAGCCATAGGTTGTGCTGAATTGCCTATTTCAGCTTGTTTACCTATTTTCAATTTAAATTATGCAAGTGTGACATGACAAGCGTTCTTCATTTATATCTAAACTTCAAAGCCTTTTTAATTATTTTTTCTTAATCTTCATGTTTCCGATAATAAATGTTTACACACATGTGTCTATTGTGCCATTAAAGGAGCTTCCTGATTCTATAGTAGACACAGATTCTTTAGAAGCAGATTTAGGCCTTCTAATATATCTGCTGACTTCATGTTTACCACTTTATACTGTATACTCCTTCCCCAAAAGTATCTATGCATTGTCACACTAATAGCATTGTCTGTTCTGCCTCTCAGTGAATTACTTGTTTTTAATATGGTGTCATTATAAATTGAAATATTAATCTGCAATGTCTCGAAGTTTAGAAATATCCATGTTATTTATTAGTCAATGCTAATAGTGTCTGTAGTTACTCTGAGTCATTTATTTAAAAAATAGACATCACATTATATACTAATGCATACCAACTTATTCCAATGCAATTTTAGAATAATTCTTAATTAGCTTGTTTTAGCAAGGGATTTCATAAAACAAATGGCTCCCTTGTTTATAAATAGTTACCGGGAGCTCATTTGCTAGTATGATCAAGAATGGAAAATCGGGAGTTCTATAACCTCCTCAGCTAAAAAGAAGGAGGAGAAAATAGAAGCCCTCACAGGAAAGGCAGTCTTTTCCATTTTAGGGCCTATGGCTGGATTTCCAATTCCTATCAGCCTTAATAAAGCCAATTATCAGTAATGATAAGCACTATCCACAAAAAAACTGCTCCAAATTATAGAGATACGCTTTTAGGAGAATCTGTTCTAAAACTTTTAAATACTCTGTATATGTTATGTGAAACCTGGAAGTAAACCTACAATTTTTATGTATCTCTCATTTTTAGAATCATTACTCATCAATAGGACTTAGTGAAAAATACTTTCATTTCTAAAAGTAAATTTTGGTTATCTATTGTCAAAGAGTAGATCTGGGCACAGATAGTCTTTCAATATTCTCCACTAAATTTACAGTATAGGCAGACAGATTGGGGTAAACAATTTTTATAAGTTTTTCCAGGGAGTGGAGAAATCATCCATTCACATCTCAAAAACATCACATAACAATACCAAAAAATAAAATAAAAATAAAAATAGAATGACTACTGAAAAAAAACTTTGGTGGTAGATAGTCTTTCATGGATTCTAAGTGAAATATAGAAAGCTAGGGAAGAACAGATTTTTTAGGACAGATGACTATGTGGAAGAGCAGGCTCCTTGAACAAAATTGCAGGCACCTGTGCTACTTTCTTTTCCTCCCCTGTGAGGGTTACCCACAATGACACAAAGGAATCTCCAATAAAACAATTCAATTCAATTCCAAATTTTATTGGTCACATACACAATCATACATGGGTACGATATGCAGTGAAATGCTTATGCAACTGCAGGTAAGTTAAGGTAGGAAGGGAGGGCTAGGGATATCTGGTTTATCTAATGTATGTAGTCACACTGCTTCACAATGAAAACTCTGGTCCATCCCAATTGCCATTGTAATTCAAGGACTACCTGTATTTTGCTGTAAAGAATTATTAAAATTTTGAAAATTCCTATCCTAAATCCAGCCTCAGTTAATTCTATGAAAACTAGAATAGATTGGGAGCTGCTCAGACTCTGTTATAAAATGGGCAGCTATATAAATATTTTAAATAAACAAATACTTTGATGAAATCAAAATATATTTATATATTTATATATATTATATATTTATATATATAATATTATTTATATATTTTAAATAAATAAATACTTTGATGAAATCTTCAGAATTCAGTTACAGTTTTTCTATTGTGTAGAAAAATGCAAGGAAGCACTTATCTAGCTCCAGGTAATTTGCTCCTTACCAAATGAGAAACAATCAACACTTCCTAATGTGACTGGGGAAATCACCTGGACTATGGCATCCTCCCACAAAGGATACTTACATAGTGCCTAATGTGAGATCATTTTTCCTTGGGAAATTATTCCTATTGATTTATAATAATTCTCTCTGACATTGGTGAACTATAGCTCTCATGATTAGTGGAATGACTTGCTTTGAGATGTAATTCAATCACATCCGAAAGCCTATATGTACACTGTCAATTCCAGTTTTAAATTAAAATATAAGAAAATATAAAAATGGCTATGGCATATAGGTTACATTTAATTGAAAACAACTATTTTTATTCAAATAATATTAAAATAACAAAATTTACATAATACTTGTTCCTAGCTGGTACTTACGGGCAATTTTCTGCACCATTTTGGCAGCTAGATAAAATCAGTACAAGTATAAGAAAAATGAGAAGAAAAGCAAAGATAATAAGTGAAAAAAAAAACCAACAATAATAATGCAGTCATGTAGGATATGTCTGTAACAGTAATCCTCCTAACAACCTTTCATTTCAGTTTATTTAGGTATTACTTACTTATGTTTCCATATTGACACATTTTCATTGAACTTTCTCTCATTTGTAACTGGGTTTGAAAATTTGTATTTATTTGAAAAGGTAAAACTAAAATATGTAGGATTAACACTTTTAGGTAAATACCATTACTTTTCATAAGAATAAAAAGAGAGTTTTAAATTTTAGAAAGTTCTACTTTTTATTTTTAAATTAAAGAAAAATATGATTATGAAGCAACATAATGATTAGAGCTGGATAACATTTGCTTTGTGTATATTCAATCAGGGAATGATTACTATCCCTTTAAAGATATATTTTTTCTAAAGAAACTAGGAAGTGGATTTCCGACCAGGGAAAATCTGAAATAAGCAACTGGATGAGTTTTCATTTTCACAGTCTGCTTGGTTAAACTATACAAAAATTAGCTGGTACAGACATGGCCTTAGAAAAACAAGATAAAAACTAAAATAAAGTATGACAGGTAAAGAGAAATATTTATGCAAATTACATTCTAAAAAGGAAAACGAACAGACATATGTTAAACATGTACAGACAAAACATACTGTATTTGAGACTTCCTCAAATTTCCCCAAATGGTATTATACTACGTTCAATTACAATAGTATTTCACAGTAACAAGGCTTACCTCATTAATGCCTGGGGTAATTGTAGGTGCAGCAATAAAAACAACAAAAGGAGCAAACTCTGCAGTTCTCAGGACCTTCAAGGCCTAAGTGAGTATAATATAGAATGGTATAAATTTTAATATAAAGTAACATAGATATTCTTGTCCTTACTTCTAGTTCATAATGGCCCACTGATCTTCTGACTCCTTTTAGGTGGGCTAAGCAAAGAAAGAAATGTCTTTTTTCATGTCAAAGACAATTGGAAACAGAGCATTTTCTAGCAGGCTAATGTTTTGTCATCATACCCAATATGAAGGGAAAATTTTTCTTTGTCTGATAAAATAAGCACATGAATGTTATATCTACCTGAGGCTCTACATCAAGTATTGCAATTAATCCCTGTTCATGGATCTTCCGTATTGTTTCCAGTTTTGTCCCATACATTGCATCTTCATGGCTACCATATTCCAAATATTCGTTGTTGGAAATGTCCTGCATCATTTGGTCATGTGATACAAAGTAATAATTCTTTCCATTCTCTTCATCTTTCTTTGGTGGCCTGGTTGTATCTATAATTACAAAAGTTAGGCACAACAAACCCAGACTTGTTTCATGTTCATCTATACTAAAAAAATCACATAGTGGGTACTTATAATGAATTATAGTACTAGTTTAGGTATTCATTTCATTCATTCATTTTGAAAACACTATCAAATACAATTTCTGCATTTGAATTTTTGTCTAAATCAATGAAAACAAGTAATAGTCTTAAACTATGAACATGTTTTATTTTTGAAAAAGATTGAAAGATTTTTTTTAAAAATAGCTTCTTTCCTATGAGCATAATCATGATTTATTTAGTTTGGCCATCCTACTGAGCTCCTAATGACTCTGAGCTCTTAACAATCTATCTTACAAAATTTTTACTTACGTGGAATAGGGTATGCAAATCGGTCTGGATGTTTTGTAATTAGTGTATTTTTAATATGTCTTCTCCCAACACCATGTGCTCCTACATGAAAAAAATTGATATTACTACAAAGAACTAACAATATAATATATAATTCATTACTACAGGATCAACATTAAATTTACCTAATAAAACAAGTGTTTTCCTTTTGAATGCAGGCAATTTTACCACTTCTTCATAGGTGACAAGATCTAATTGATCGAACACTGTAACAGGAGGAAAAACAACAGATATAGAGGAAAAGTGTCTGATATTTTTCTATTTTTTTATTTTTCAAGGATTTTTATTACAATTTCACTAAATATTTTACTTAACAAGAAGATATTACAAATTACATGCTTAAGAATTTGCGGGTGACCCCATGCAAATAGGCACACTGCAAGTATTAGCATTTCTGAAAATTTCTAATATTCTCCGTAGTAATTATTTTAAGGAATGATAAACATGTGATAACATCTACTTAATCAACAGTAAAAACTGAAATATATTTTGTTAAAATGAATTAAAATCTGCCTTATAACAGTTTAATTGTAGTGTGTGTGTATTAGCATTATGCTCTTATAAATCCACCCCCCAAGTATAATTATTAGAGTAATCATGAATACAGTTGTCTTTGCAATTTAACATTTTATATTAGCATGCTCTTGTGAATTTGGATAGTGACGGACAAAAAAAATGGCTTTACTGCAAATCATCATAACAGAATCAATATGATCCTGGAAAATATTTCTTCAATTGTCTTTATGCTACTGTCAATTGAGAATCTCAATGCATTGTCAACTGCAATAGTTTAGTAAATCATATTAAAAATACCCTTCCCTTTCTATGCCAAATAATGAAGTATTTATATTATAATAATTTAAATGAAATAAAATTATTAACCAATTATAACATATCTGAGTTTCTTAAGCAATGTAAGAGTGAATAAATTATTTATTAAGTGTTGTACCAGAAAAAAGATATTTTCAAAAAGACAGAAAGGGAAATAGGGAAGGATTTAGCGTACCAACAATACAATAATTATTTATTTTAATTTAATTTATTACAATACAGTTTTATACTTAATATAAAGAAGTCATTCATTCAAACATTTGATTGGACATAATTCTGCCAAGATATGTGTATTTCATATAATGGTGGAATATTTTACTATCTTCTGGGATAGCAAATTTGACTTTTAAGTTGTCAGAAATCTACATAAATCATGTAGCCATTATGATCTGAGTCTTTCCTGACAGTAAATAAGGACATAAGGATGTTAATAAATAAAGATTAATAGCTACTATTGCTAAGGAAGATTGGGCTCTTTTGTGAAAAAAATATATTAACTTTTATTAAATTCTATCTTTCTGAGCTATATTATTTTTCTCAGAATTAAAATAAGGTTTAACCACATTTTCATTTTCTATTTGTAATCTTACTTAATATAGTTATTGATAAATATAAAACCATAATAATTTCCTTAAGGAAAAATCTAGGTTGTATTTCCATGCTCATCAAATTTACAAAATACCGGTACTAGATGAAAACTGGTTGGAATTTTAATTTTTGGTATTTTTCAAGGCCACTTCTTAATACAGTACTTAAAAGCATAACATATAGCGAGAGTGCCTCAACACAAACAAGCAGAAAAAACATTCTAATAACCAAACAATCATATTAATATTAATTCAGGTTCCTAGACACAATTTAAAAAATGTACAAATTAGAGGAATACATGGACACATTTACCAACTGACCTTTTAAACATTTCTACACTTTGAGGTAATAAATAAAAGGAGTTATTGAAGGGAAATAGTAAGAAGCAAATAAAAATGCATTGTCACTTGACAGGTTACTTACATGCACAGAGGCCATTGGGATTAAGACAGCATGAAAAATGGACAGGGGTCATTGAAATATGACTCATAATATTAGTAAAATAAAAAGCATATGCACAAATAAACTTCACCATGCAATATTCTAAACACAATGCAAATAAATTACTTTAAATGATAAGCATGTTTTTAAAACAATTGGTTCTTTTTTGTAAATTGCTTTTAATTACATTAAAGGAAACATTTTATGCTTGTCTTAAGGTTGTGACATCAGAAAAATGATCCAAATGAGTTATTACATACTAAGATAGGTAAATTTACTTCATAATTCCAAAATAAAGTTGAGATAATATATAGTATTATTTAGCCATGATTTAATAAGACATTTGCAAGATTTCTAAAATAAGAAAAAAAGAAGAAAAGAAAACTGAAATATTTGGAAGTTGGAAATAGTATATTTTATATTTTTATTGTCTAAATACATGAAGAAATAAAACTTCATTGCATTACAATATATATTTTAAAGATCTTTTAAATCTGCATTCATCTCTGCAGAAGATTTTGAAGAAAGGGATTACTAAGAAAGTATCAAGTCTCTTTTCTATTTTTCTCCAATTTTTTTGTTAGCTGAACCACAAGATTTAAAAAAATTAAATACTGAATGGGAAAAAATAGATATATATTACTTTTTAAAATGCAATCATTTAAATTAAAAAAGCTTGCTTTCTAATGAGTAAATGGTGTACATTTATGGTAATCAACTGAAAGTTGTATTTTGTTATGATGCACATACAAAAGGTGCACCTAAAAACAATTGAGAGCCAGTGCAATAGTGGTATTACTCAGGTGAATTGTGAGGTACCTAGAATTGTATGCTGCTGCAATCTGGATCAGCTGCTGCTTCTCGATGGCCTTCAAGGGATCTCAATATAGAGCGCCTTGCAGTAAGCAAATTGGAAGAGAAGTAAGTCACAATGATTGTAAGGCCTAAAAATGGGCACAACTGATGCGCAACATGAATTTAGGCAAAGACCCAACTCTTTAAAAGCAGCAGGAGCTACAAATCCAGCAGTAACTACAAATCCAGGAGGACTCTCAAACTGTGCACCAATTCTGACCAGAGACCGTTACCTGTCCCGAGTCAGAAATGTCAAACTTCCAGACCCTGATAGAGAAAAACCTATAGCCATTCCATCTTGCTAAGGTTGAATTGCAGCCAGTTTCTCCCTATCCAGGCTGGGGATGGACCATGTTAAAGAAACAGGATTAGTTATTTGCCTGGTCATAATATAAGAGGTAGAGAAGAACACAATATGAGAATTAGATTATAAATGGATTTATTTTGGTTATGAATTTATTCACTATTGTTTTAGATTGCATATGTGAAATTAAATATTTGTATTATATAAAGTATTATAAATCTATGTATCAATCTTACTTCTAGGATTAAAATAATACGAGCACTTTAGGAATGATATGGTATGGTAGAAGCACTATTAAGTCTGTATGATTTTATTGAGAAAATCTAAATTATAATTCATTCATTCATCACTACAATGCAATAATCAATAGGCTTTATTAACAAACAATATCCTATGCAACAAGAGGCATTTTTATAGCAAGGTATTTGAAGATTTAAAATATTTAAGATTATTGAACTCTACCTTATTTAACTCCACTCTTACATATTTAAAGCACTTTTTAGTCCTTCTAGAATGAATTAGGGTACATTTTTTTATTAAAATATGTAACAATTACTATTTTTTCTCCTTTCCATTCAGTCTTGTTCCTGGACAAGTCCCTGCAGCTTTCTTGGCAAGATATTGTTTTAGAAATGGTCTGCCATTGATTCCTTTCTAGAGCTAAGAAAAAATGAAAAGTCTGAGGTAATCAGATGGCTTTGTGCCCAAGGCAGAATTAGAATTCACAGTCACCTAGTTTCTAGCCTTATGCCTTAACCACTAGCCCAACTGAATGATTATAATTCTAAGCAAATTACTAGAAACTTCCATTAATCTTGATGAGAATAAATATGTTTAGGACTCCATTGCAGGTAGATTTTCACAGCACATATAGTGTTTAAAATTCTTTATACTAGTGACGAGAAGCAAATTTTATTTTATATATTAAAAAGCATCTCAATTTCCTGATGAAACGAAAGACGTATAATATTATAACACTATGCTATTGTATTCCATAAATCTGATTTATTGTATCTAGATCTGGATCCATTAAGCCAAAATACATATGGTCAATAAACAAACCAAAGTTTGCTTAGTGGGCCATAAACAAATCTGACACTAGGGCTTCTTATTGACCTATTAGCTTATTGATTTCTTAGCAACTATAATATGGTATTATATGCACGTGAAGACATATTTCTTGAGCTTGTGCCATTGTGGGACAAGGCAAGAGCAATAGAAACACTATTAAAAAAAACCTAATTATGAACGGATTAAACAACCCATTAATATTTACTACCTTGCAAAACTGAACCTAGATTGTTTATAGTTTGTTCAACTAATCATTATAAAAATCTATCATGGTTGTTATGCAAGAAAGCAGTGGCGATGAGATATTCTATATTTTTATGATTTTTCACATTCCCCATACAAATTTACCATATATTTGATTTACTACATTGTTTTGTAGTACCCACATATAGATATCTCACCTAAAATTGGTCAGAAAGGAAATAATATAGACATTAGCGGACCATCAATCTTGTTTGGAATTGAAACAATCATTTCTACATTTCAGAATTTGGATGAAAAGTTATGCAAGGTATATGAACACTTGAATTATATCACCTATAATTGTCTTGACTAATCAGCACAGTATATAACGTTAACTACGTAACAATTTAAGTGGTACACTGTGATATTTTTTATTTAATGAGATATTAAACAGATTTCCAAATGTTCTTTTACTTTCTTTTATGAGTTTCTACAATATAGCAAATGAAAATTGCCAATAGTTAAGACAGAATACGAATTATTAAAAATTGCTTATCAGTAAGCTTTTGGGATCAATCAAAGTTATAGTTAGTATCTTGAAAGTGCTTTACAATATACCACTGGAATATACCATATAATGCCTTGCCAGTAACAAATTGCAACAGAAAAGAATATACTGCATGTAGCCCGGGGTTGAACTGTGGAGTCCTTGGTGTTCTCTGAGCTTGGTTGTTTGCATGCAAACATTTCATTACAAGGTAACGAAGATAGATTATATCTTCAGCGCTATAAGAGAGTGGGGGTTGCTCTCTGTTTATATATAGTAATTTGCCTGAAAGTGTTGGTGAGGGTTTTGTTTTTTTCCTTGAGTTTCTTAATTAGATTGTTGTTAACTATTTGTCTCAATCGGTGGTTCCCCATTAATATCTTGAGAAAAAAAAATCAAATGAAAGAATAATAAAAAAAAACCAAATTTGCCAAAAAATGCCGGACCATTCAATCCATTATAGCACAATACAAGCTATGAAAAGGATAAAACTGCTGTACATCCAAAACATCGCCCCCAAAAACAGTAAAAAAGGAATAATTTGGAACATACAGTTAAGGATTGTAACAGCCACTATATAGGTTAAACAGACTGAAGATTAGCAAAGTGTATATATGAACATGAGTTAGTAGTCAGTAGACACAATAAAAACTCCTTAATTTCACAAAGACAGATTTAATGACAGTTTTAAAGGGAAGTTGTGAGCATCCTAGAACAAGCTAAATCCAAAAACATTAGGAAATTCCTGGAAATCAACAGACACATATAGATAAATAAATTTATATATCATTTAAAAGAGATAATATGCTAAAACAAAAGTGTCAAACTCAAGGCCTGCAGGCCGTCCCTGGCCTGCAGGGTGGTTAGATCTGGCCCACAGGGCCACTCTGGAAACAGCAAAGGACCAGCCTGCAATACTTCTACCTGTGAAAACAGAGGTTGGGAGGACCACTCATGGCCCCTCGGGCCGTTTTCCCTGGCAGAGGATTGCAGGAGGCCAACATGGCCAAAAATGGGGCCTCGGGATGCTGCATGCAATCCCCAAACTCCATTTTTGCTGGCAGAGGGTTGCAGGAGGCTGTTGCGACCCTCCCAGATTCTGTTTTCGCTGGTAGAGGGCTAGATAAACAAACTAAAAACAAAACAAAGGAGAAATATTTCCTCTTTTGCATTTGAGTATTCAAGAAGGGACAGGAAAGGAAAAAGGGAAAGAGGAAAGACAAAGAAAAAGAAGGGAAGATGGGAAGAGAGCAAGGAATGAAAAATAAAGAAAGAGGGTAAAGAAGAAGAAGAAAGGAGAATGAAGAGGGAAGGAGAAAAGGGAG
>JANHFJ010008481.1:79422-92552 GCA_032468195.1 Cerberus rynchops
GTACAAAAAGAAAGTACTATCCAACAATGTGGTCCAGACCAGACATAGCTTGTGCAGTAAGCATCTTAAGTAGCTTTACTGCTGCACCAACGCAATTGCATTGGATGTGTAAAAAAAGATTCTCAGGTATTTGAATGGAACTTTGAATTTGGGTCTTCAAATACAGGTCTCTGAAGAATATAGGCTTTATGTCTCTTCCAGTCATGAAGGGAGGAGTGTCAGTGTATTTGGTTCATAGACTGAAAGAGACATAGTAACAAGGTCAGCCAATGGGGACTGGGATAGTTTGGAGCCTGGGCGTGGCTTAGCTCTGCAGCTCTGAGTCTATGCTGAACTCTGAACTGAAACTGAATGTGGTCCAGACCAGACATAGCTTATGCAGTAAGCATCTTAAGTTGCTTTACTGCTGCACCAACACAATTGCATTGGATGTGTGCTTCTGAATGTGATTGCTGCTGAAAACTCTGACATAAATGCTTAAGGAAAAATACACAAAACAAAAATCCTGGCTTCTGGGAGAAGATGGAAGATTGAAGAGAGCTCTGTGGATAAGCTTGAGTTGACATTTCAGGGGAGTCAATGCAGATCGGCTCTGGATCTAAGAGAGAGACATAAGATTGCCCAAGCTGTTTCTCCTTATAGCTGCTCCTGTTTCTAATGAAGAGACTATAAAACAGAGGGAAAAATCACCGTATTTGGCCCAATTGCAAATGCAGTCTTTCAAAGGACACTAAGTTCATGCACTTCTCTTACTAACTATTTTTGGAAATAGCTTATATTGGACAACACATTCCAATTAAAAGTTTTGCTTCCTGGAAATCTTTTGGTAATTTAAACTGAACATAAATATAATTTCAGAATGATTGCATCACATAGCTAACTTGAGAAACATGATACTAACATTTAAAAACTATATTTAATTGCATAATGTTTCGGACATATTGCATGAGTTCAATAGGGCTAAAAATGTTTTGCTGCTGGTTTTCGTTTATACTCAATGTCTGATGCATCACACTGCAGTGTCCAAGAATAGTCAGCCAGTCTTGATGGGATTCCAGTTGTCCTGATAATATTTTTCCATTGTAAAACTGTCCTGGTGAAATCTGCATTATGTTCATCACTGATTGTACCTAGATTTTCATGAAAGAAGTTTAAGCGTGAATGCAGAAAATGAATCTTCAATGACATGTTGCACTTCATAGTCTTGTATGCCATAAGAAGCTTATGATCCAGTTGAATGGTTTGAATGGTAGTTTGGTGCTATGTAATTACCAAGAAAATTTGAATGCTTCCCAGGCAATTTTCTCTGGATCCACTAACAAAACTTCGAACCGCTTGTCACTGGTGATGTATCTGATCTATGGATCAACAAAAATGCCTTCCTTAATCTTGGCATCAGATATTCTTGGAAACATCTGACTGAGATAACGAAAATCACTTTTTTTATTCATTGTTTTCACAAAAGTTTTCATCAGTCCAACTTTTATATGAAGTGGAGGCAAAAGTGTCTTTGTTGGTACATGTGACACATTTTGGAATTAAATTCAGAGTGACCATTTCTTTTTAAAGTAATGTGCCTCCCTTGCTTGGCTATCCCATTCACATATGTAATAATAGTACTAGATCCAATATACATTCCAAGCAGAAGAGCCATTACTTTTAGATCTCCACAGGTGTTCCAGTTGTATTTGGTGTACTGGATGTACTTCAAAAACAATTCCATGTGTTTGTATGTTTCTTTCATGTGTGTAGCACAGTTAACTGAATAGTGTACACTGTCATTGTATATAAACAGAATTTTCTACAAAATGGCATGTGATAGATTTAATTTCAAGTTATTTTTGTGATTATTAGCCAAAAATGTGTAAGATACATCCTAAAGTATTCAGGAAGCAAAATCTTTGTTGTCCAATATTATTAAATGTTTCAAAGAAATTAGACACCTGCAGAGTGACAAAGCTGGAAAATTTAAGAATATGAAGAATTATTTTTACAATATTTAAGAACATTAAATAAACAACAAAAAGCAAGATGAAGTTTTAGCTCTAAAAAGTTTTAAGGACTCAGAAAATGTTGATGTTTTGGACTCTGAACATTAAGACTTTTAAATTATTTTTTAAAAGAATAAATGCATACTTGTGAGAAAGAAAAAATGTTTTCTGAATTGTAGTTATAAGAAGACAAGAAACTTATACAGATAGTCCTTGACTTACGACTACAATTGAGCCCAAAATTTCTGTTGCTGAGACATTTTAAAGTGACATTTGCCCCATTTTATGACCTTTCTTGCCACAGTTAAGTGAATCATTGCACTTGTTAAATTAATAACATGGTTGTTAAATGAATCAGGCTGCCCCATTGACTTTGCTCGTCAGAAGATTGCAAAAGGTGATCACAGGACCCAGGATACTGCCTTTCATAAGTATGAGTCAGTAGCTGAATTTTGGAACTTTTGGAATACTGCATATTGGAGCTTATCCTTTAGTAAAGGGGAAATTATCTGTCTTTGTCATGTTAAACTTGGTTTTCTTTTCTTTTGTTTACATTAGGACATTGGGAACATTTTATGCCTTTCTATGATTTTGTTTAATAGTTAAGAGTCGAGATGTGCAATGTTAAGTTTTTAGTACAGTAATTAATATTAAAATCTAAATTCTTCTGCTGGAAACTACAGTGAAGGAAGGCATTACTTATCTGATTTGCCTATTAAGAGATTGGTTATGAAGAATTTCATATTTTTTTATCTAAGAGGAGATTATGGGATTGTTTATACTTGCCATGATGAGGGTGGGAAATCACTTTCTTAAGGGGCTTTTCTACTTTTCTTTTTCTTGCATTTTTCCTCATTTTTCTAGTTTGTGTTATCCTTTACTATTAATAAACTTTAATAAAATTTGCTATTTAAAACTTTTAATATTTAAAAAAAAAAAGAAACAAAAATTCTAGGAAACAAATATACATAGTCCTGGGAAGAATGGAGATGAGCAAATAAGGAGTGATTCAGAATAAAAACACATTAAAAGGTGGGAAAAGCCATAGCATGGAAATACATGAGGAAGAATGGCAAAAGTGAGGAATATTGATTTAAAATGTTGCTTTAAAAAGGTTTATTTTGGTAGGAAGATTTATCTCTGCTATTAATTATCTCTTAACAAGTGATTAACTAGAGAGCAGCTGTAGTCTTCATCTTTGCTGAAATCAACATTTATATTAATTATATAATACTTTCAACTGTTCACACAATATAAAAAAATAAAATAGAAAAAGTAATTGATATTACTCTACAAGCAAAGATAAGGTAAGTGAGAAAAGGATCTGTATTGCTTACCATGATTGCATTTTAATACATATATATATTTGAATAAAATTCTGAGAAAAAAAATACAGTTTTTCTAATATAAACTAATGTAAGTAATACTATTGTTGTGGAACAATATCTGGGTTTCTGTTTTCCAACTTTTCAAGTACACACACACAAATAATAATCACAAAATCTACAAACTTTTGAGATGTCCAGTTCTCTTCATCAGACAAAAAAGTGAAAACCCCCCCCCCCCTGATTTGATTTAAAGTAATAAAGTCTTCATGGATGAAATTTAAATTAAATATATTTGCAAGTCTTTTGATCCCTTCCACCTTTCATTTTCATTTTTTCCACAACTTTTTGTCTGATAAAGAAAATTAGAAATCTCAAAAGTTTGTTTCTTCCGATAAATTTAGAATGTTCCAGAAAGCAACTGATTCTGATTCTTCTTTCCCTTCCAGATATAAATGAACCCGTATTTCCAACCATATTTGTTACCTCATCTTCTTAAAAACAAAAACTATTCATATAGGTGGAGATTCCAGGTGAATAGCAAGGGGCAGGCAGCACTGTGGAAAGTAGCAAAAGCAGCAAATGCCCAGTGGGCCCAAACATAAACCCCAAAGGGAGGCCCTTGGAGACTGATTCAATAGGGACTGCATGTGGGTCCCGAAGTATCCTGGAGAACCCCTGTGTGACAGGACAGGCCTCTCAGGGAGACAGTAGGTGGTGGATTAGATCTGAGTGTGTGTGTGTGTGTGTGTGTTTGTTACCCACTTTCTTGAGTGACATTTGGGAGGCAAGGAAATGATTGGAGTACCATCTTGCCATGGTATGATTGGTATTGTGAGGCTGTTCTCTCCACCTTTTCGCCTCTTAATTTTTAATACTATATAACCCTGTTTTAATTTTGTTTTTTATCTTTGTTTTTATTAATGAGTTTATATTTTGTAACTTGTTTGTATTGTAAACCACCCAGAGTCACTTAGGTGAGATGGGCATTATAGAAATGTGATGAATTAAATAAGTAAATGAAGAAATAATCAATCTGGAGGAAAAAAACGTTTTGCAAAACATTCTGCAATTTTCAAGGAATAAAAAAAAATATAATTAATACAATTAATGACATTCAGCATATACAAATAGTATTATTTAAATCTTCCAATGACACATTTCCGTTAGTAGCAGAATATCACAGTTCTATTTATTTACAGAAATAAACTTCAAAAGGAGTGCTATCTAACATGGTTGTCATATTTTGAGTAATTAATTAAAAATAATCCAAACCCAAATAATACAGAATAGATTTAAAATATGTATAGTTTCATTGATATTTTAATAAAATACAGATATGCTCAACCTCTGAAGGAATTAAAAAATAAAATGATGAAATTTATGTTTCTTTAATTCATCTACATAATTATTAATAATGACCAGAAATGCATATTTAAATTGCAAACATATTATTTTCCCCCCAAAATACTTATTTTTCTCCAGAGGCAAATGTAAATAACTAGCTTAATCTAGTTTATAATTACCTTTCCTTTTTCTGCTAAATGTGTTTGAACACATTGATTTTTTTTCTAACTAAATGTGTCACTGTCAGATTAACATTAATGTTTAAAAAGCTAGTGCACCAATTTTAAGAATATCTGAGATAGATTTGTATTTTTCTCACCTGCATTGTGCTTTGCTAAATATTTGTCTTTGTACTGCTTCTTTTTCTTTCCAAACCAAGTACAGCTTGCCTGTTGCTCTTGTTTAGTCTTCTCCATAGCTATACAAGCTACTCGCCTTGCAAATGAACAGGAAATAACTATCAGCTGTACATTAAAGGTAACCTATTTTAGTATTATTTATTCAGAAAATAATATTCTCTCCCTTTTTTACTGGTAGACAGATTTCAAATGGAAATTTTAAATGAGTATTCTAAACGTACCGAGCCCTTCTTATGTAGCAGCCACTCAGGAGACTATAAAATTAGCTGCAGTGGTTTAGAACTTTGTAGGATAGCAATAACACTATAATAGTTCCTGTTTTTAGTCATTTAAGAGGGCAGGTCATAGTGGAATGTTCTCTAGTTCTTAAAACTTCTGATGTCATGGCCAAAAACTAATAGAGGCAAAGAGAAAACTCCTGTGACAATATTCATACGTCTCAATATAAGGACATGGCATCACTTAAGCTTCATTTGACCTCTTCAGTTGAATTATCATCAGGTATTGATCAAATTGAATTCAGGAAATATATGTACAAGGTAGACATGTTTTCTTTTACAAATAACCAGGGTATACTTTCCTAAATCAGAGACCAGGGAGATAACTGAATTTTGTACATTCATTGCTTCCACTAGTATTCTAATGGATGTCCTGGCAAGCTAAATCATCAACTGTGTTACCATGAAATTACTTTTAATAAGCTAAGGTCAGGATTTCCCAGTCATTATAGAAGAAGGCTACCAAAATAGAATCAAGATCCAGCATATAATATACATTATATGATGCAGTTCTTTTGAAACCAAGAAGTTATGACCTAGAAGTGGTCTAAGATCTGTGTAATATAGCTAAAGGTAAAAATTTCTCCTGTCCAATTGTGTCCGACTTTAAGGGGCAATGCTCTCTTTCTTAGTTGAGGGAGCCAGTGTTGTCAGAAAACATTTCTGTGGTCATGTGGGCAGCATGACATCACACTACAATGCAGAGCATGTGGTGAAACATGAAATGCTGTTACCTTCCCACCGAAGTAGTACCTATTTATTTACTTGCATAAATATTATCCAAATAAACCCATTTTAGTAACTCATATATTGAGGCATGAGATTATTGTTGTGAGGATAAAATGAGGGGAGACACTCAATTCTCAGAAAAAAGATAGTACATCTCAATATAGTGTATTGCTAAAGACTCTAACAGACTAAGTCATGTGATATCACATTTTAAGACTGCACTGCTTAGTGATGAATTGCCAATCCCAATTATCTTTGTTAAGTGAGATCTAACAGTACATTCTATCTAGAATCAATGTGGTGTTCATATTGGATTTTATGAGAGATTAGATTAAATATTTTTTATCAACTAGGCTATGGGACAACAATAGCAGGATCATCGTCTTGCTTCCTTTACTGTTTCAGGTAATTTTTGATGATAATTTTATTTACACAGATGTTTTCAAGTTATCCATCTCTACGTCCTCTTGTCAGTGGCTGGATGAATATGATTTTTTACTGAGGAAAACCACCAGCTAAATTTCTACAGCAAGTTACCTAAGGAATACTTCATACTACTTTATACAACTGCAAATATGTTATGTGTTTTCAGTAATAGTCTAGTCAATCAAGTTACCTATTTCAAGCATTCTTTTTATTGACCAACAACACAAATATTTAAAATATGAAATATTGACAAATTCAATTATTAAAAAGAACTACTTTCATGTTTATCAATTGCCAAACAACATACCATTCCTGAAGTTCAGGAGAAGGAATGAGGCCTGCAGTTCCATTTTTCGAATTCTCGAGTTTACCCTGCCACCAATTGTGATCATCTTTGCTAATAATCTGGATAATATCGCCAACTCTAAATCTGATGCCAGCTTCCTTGCAGGGAATAAGATCATCCTTTGCTGGATCATATTCAAATTGTGCTCTTACATATATCTAAAAACAATATTAAGAGACAGAAATTATAAAGTTAATATCTTAAGAATTTTAGATGTAATAGCTTCCATACACAGATTTAAGTTTTCTTTTGGTTTTCTTTTATAAGCAGCCTTTAAAATAGAATTGCAGAAGATTTGGGGCATTGTCTGAGAGAGATGTATACAGCCAGTATTCTGTCACATTTTAAGAAAATCCTGTATTCCCCAGTTATAGATCTACAAAGCACAACCTGCAGTATTTGAGAGGTTTTCACAATAATCTAGGTGAAGCTTTTGGGGAGAAATGCAGGGAGAAAGGAGCAGAGAGATTAGTTGCCTGAGCTAACTTCTATTTGTGCACTAATGAACCTCACATACTTCCACACTAAATTCAACCAAGTGGACAATTTCACACATATTAATAAACCAAAATCTAAAAATTACTTAGATTAGCAATTACACTGCAGTTTTTTGGAACATAATGCTAAATATGAATAACTATACATTAAGTATAATTTTATTGGTCACATTACTTTTTCACCTCAGTGCCTCATTTATAAAAATGGAGAAATATTAACCAAAACATAGGAATAATAGAAAAAGTACAATTAAAGGATTATAGAATAATTTGTGCACTAATTCTATAAGAATTATGTTAATATGAACAATTAGAGGTGGTCTTTTGCTTGCAAAAAGCAAGTGCAGGATTGTAGGAGTATGACTCTAAACTGTGAGAAGTGGTTTGGCCAAATATATTGAGCTCCCTCAATATATCATCTGATGCCAGGACAGCAAATGTTGAATTACATTTGGCTAGTAAAAAGTGACTGTCAAATTGTTGCTTAATCTCAACTGGTAAGAGAAATATGGTATATCTTCAATTAATCATTATAATGAGAAACTTGGGTTCAATTTTATGAATCATCATCCTTGGGATCAGAGGTGAAATTCAGCCGGTTTGCACCGGTTCTATAGAACTGGTTATTAGAAGAAATCTCATTTTGTTTTTTCCCCCACTTTGCAGGGTTAATCTTGTAAAGATTAACTTTACAGGGTTAATCCTGCAAATAATGCAGCTGTTTCTAGCCTAATCTTTATTGCCTTGCTCACAGAAACTGCCTCTCCCCTTATAATATTAGGTTATAACATGTAATAACATTGTAACTTTGGTGAAGTTTAATTCTGTGCTTGGTGATGTTTAATCCTGTGGTCACGCCATAGAACAGGCAGTAAAAACATTTCACCACTGCTTGGGATAATTTATACTTGCTTCATTTTAAACTACATATATTCAGTTACTAATAATATTTTTAAAACCCAGCTCACAACCTATACAGAGTACTATTTGGCAACTATATAATCTCTCAGAATAAACAATTTTTAAAATGTATATCACTGAGCTGATCTTGGGTGATCTCAAAAAGCTAAGCAGGATTAGCTTTTCTAAAATTAATTATTTTATTTAATTTGCAATAATATAAGATTAATATTTGGAGATATGTAGGAATTACCATGGTTATTGACAAGTCTTCAAAGTTGAAAAATATACTTTGGAGGAAAATAAAAGCAAAACTAGAGTATTTGAAATGCCACATGAATCTTTATGCACTAGGGAATCATTTACATTTGTTTATTTTGGGATGTACATTTATTTTGCTTAGTAATAATATATGAAACATTTCATATTTTTATTACTATTGCATGAACTAAATTCATTGCATTTAGGCACATTACAATTGGTTTACATATAATGTTAAATGATGTTTTAGAATGATTATTGTTCTATGAACAAACATGAGGAGACATAGATTCACATTCTTTGCTTTTTCTGTGTGGCTGGGTTGATGTTTTAATGCACTATCAAGGAAACCTAAATTGGTTTTATTTATAAAATCCAATGCTCTAGGGAATCCTTAGTTGGAGGAAGGTGAGGCAGACAGAAAATCCATTGAACCAACTGACATAAAGGGTTTTGGTTTCCATTAATTATTTTTTCAATTTGCAATTTTACATTATAGTATCAATGATTAAAATGTATATTTGAGTTAGATACATACAACAATAATGGATGATTGCTTCTATTTCATTAAAAAAAGAACTAATTAAAAAAAACTCTTATGGGAGTCCAATAATAAATAAAGGGTAGCAGCCAGGTGTGCCTCCCTACTTGCTTTTAATTCTGAAAGAAATAAAAACCAAAAGTGTATTTCCACAACCTGTGTTTATGTGAAAGTAATTTTCATCAGCAAAAGTGCTAAAAGAGAATCCATAACTCTTTCATTTAAACCAGGCTGCTTTTCTGTCCTTTTTAATTTTTGTAACTACTTAAATTAAATACATTTAATTATACATAATTTGTACTTTCAGCCTGATCGTATAGTACAAAGTCATTGTTTATTATCTTATTTGAAGAGCCATCATCATCAGGGCAATAAAGCTACTAGAAAGCAACAATTATATATAATATATTATAGGTTTGTTATATAATACCCACAATACATGATTCTTGGATAAGATCTAATGCATAGGAATAATATGACAAAATAGGATATCAAAATCATAAAATCAAATCAAATGAAATCTGATGAGAATGCTGGTGCTGATAGACAACATGAAAATGAATGGAGAAGCTGTTAGTAAGAAAGTAGGAGTACACATGATAAATAGTGTGTGTGTGTTGATCAGCCATATGAATAAAACACAAAACAATACTGTAAAATCTGAATCAGCACATAATGAGATAAAAAAATTGAGATGGTAAGAAGAAAATGGTATAAAGCAACTAAGCTATGAAAACCTTTATGGAAAATAGCTATTCACCTGTCGTCCTTTCGGTTGTGTTGTTGATGGCAAGTCCTGTAGAATAAAGTCAACCCAGGAATAATAATTTTTCATCTTATTTTGAAAATAGGTAACAGTTTTAATGTTAAAGCTATTTAGAGATATTAACAATAATTATCTTCAGAAAATGTCAAACCCAGATTGTTTAGCAACAAGCTGAAGCAGATAAAATTTAAGCAGACAGAAAGTGTGTTTTTAATAAAGAATTCATCATCTTCAACACAAAAATTCCTTAAACAAAGGAAACTAATTTTAATATTCAAACTGTATTCCTGATGGGGCAATCACATTGATCAACATTGTAATTACAAATTGAAATTGAATAATTGATACAAATACAAATTGAATATTACATAAGACTACATGACTAAAATATATTTCTAATTATATCCATTTTAGTATTTAACCAGGTTTTTTAAAATTCAAAATGTAATTGCAATATTTTGAATAGTTTTTAAACTTTGCGAAAAGTTTTAAAAATGTTTAGTTAAGTGTTGATAGAAGAAATACAAAGAATGTTTTTGAGACAGCATTTTTCTACAGATACTTTTTAACATTTTACCATGTGTGTTCACAGAAAAAGTAAATAGCAGCAATATCAACAATGTTTACTAATATTTTTTTGCCTGAACATATGGTAAAAAGAACAGCACTTTGTGTTAAAGATGTGATGTTAATAGCTTGCTTATAAATGCAGTTTAAAGACAGTTTCTTTAGCTTTTCATATCCAGGCAAGGCTCATATTTCACAAAATATGTGCACATACCACAATAGCAGAGGACACACCAATTTGTTAACTCAGATAGCGGAAACCAATGTGGTAGAGAACTTTAATAATAACAATAGTAGTAATGATGATGATACCTAGGTTTTGAAAGCCTCAAATATCTGCTTTACAAATGTTTTGCTTAAAAACAGAAACACAAAATTCAAAATGGAAATTATTCTTTTTGCTTAACTTTGAGCTAATCAGAATAAGAATAACAAGAAGCATATTTCAAGATGATTAAAATGTTTACCTGGTGGTTGAATGCAACTCATTAAAGAGATTTTGATTAGAAAATTATACTACTGAATAAATCATTGAAAGAAAAAATAGGGAATTCTAAGTATTCTTCATTTTATTAATAGAACACAATTTTCCATTGAGCATATAAAAAGGATGGTACATAAGCACCAACAAGACTGTAATACTCTCTATCTGGAACTGGAGGTCTTACCGAAATAGAATTGTTAATGCTGCTATGGCCATTAGCTGGGGACTGTCTGGATGTAGAGGGGGAATCTCTCTGAAATAAGACACAAGGTTCATTATCACACAACACTACACAGATATATTTTAATAAACAAATATTGATAGGTTTAAAACCACTTTCGCCTTATTCTTTTTAAGAAATAATCACATTTTAACTTGCACAAATCCTAAGAAGTCTATTTTTATAGACATAATTTGCAGTGTCAGTGAAACTACTTATTAGCTCTGTTTTCTCTTAGTAGCAGAAACATTTCACTTTGATGATCATCTCTTCTGAACTGATTGCTTATGTAATGAAGAAAAGTACAAAGGTCTCACTAACCTAATTATCATATAATGCAAAATCAGGTTTGTTAAACCACATTCAAACATTATAGGCTTTAGATGCCTCAGTTAAAGACAATTTTATTTATTCCTAGGATACATCTTTTCCAGAAATAACATGTGAACTAAGTTAGCATTTCAAGATTTGGTAGCGGGAAAGTAGGATATATTCCTTGTTTAAAAAAGTAGTATTAATGAAATAATTTTTAAAATATTTCTATGGCTTTGCTATACATACAAACATACACATGCATGCATACACACTCATATACACACATATATATCTTTGTAAGAAATCATTAGCTTCCCTTGAATACTTTTGCGGCAAATAATTTGCATTATGAAAAATAAAGAATATAGAACCAATAATTTTGCACTGCAATATTTGAAATTAGTACTATTTTTAAAGTTTATTTTTTTATTCCTTTAATATACTAAGAGAAAAAAGACAAAGAAAAATGAGGAAAAAGGAAGAAAAGGAAGAACCTTTTTGCATTACAGAAAGAAAAGTAACCAATCTAATTTTTAAACACATTAATAAATCTTGAACGTAAGATTTATCAGTATGTCTTCATTTTCTATATATGAGCTGGCTATTAAATTTATTAATAAATGTCTTAATAAATTTGATAGCAAGCTCATATATAGAAAGTAAAGACATATTGGTGACCTGTAATTGTAAATCTGGAATTGCTCTGTATTTCTAACATCGAACTATAATCTATTTTATTGCTGTCCCAACCTGATATATCTGTAATTCAACTTGTAATGTTAGATACTGTATTTTTGGTTATAGAATTAAAACTGATATTCATATTTTTAAACAATATTACTCTTTTTAATACTATGCTAACAAGCTTAAAGATATTAAATATAAATTGAGTTGTAGTAGCATAATTCTAAATAATTTGAGTGTCTCATCTGTTTTACATTTTCTAACATAATTATTACATAAGGGATTATGTTTAGCTAAACATAAAGAAGAGTATTTTGCTGAATCATATTTGCTCAGTTTTATTTTAAGATTGTAATAAACATATCAATGTTCTTTTATTATTAAGGCTCAATTAATTGTTAAAATTAAAAATAATTATTAATGACTCACATCAATTGAATTGCTAATATGGGTTATTCTGACTTTTTATTTCAGAGTTCTGATTAATATCCAGCTTAGCTGTAGTCTTTAATAGTTTACAAAAATAACATAGGCTTAGAACTCTTCAAGATAATTCCAATATTGATATTTACTCAGGAGTTTTAATCACTTCATATAGGCCAAAGTGTGAAATCAAGAACGCTTTTCACAATTTTAGATATTCCAAATTTATTGGCAATAAAGTAATCCACAATATCAATATCACTCCCTACCCTCACCCCTAATTATAGGATTATACAAGAGGGTAAATTTATCATGTGAATAACGATAGAAATTATACTTCCACCCTGGTATCTTCAAATATATCTTGCAATCTTCAATGCAAGAAAATGCAATGGAGTTATGGTTAAAAACAGAGCCAAACCATATAAAAAGAGTCACACAGTAATTATGTCCATAATTATTTTTTGATTTGATCCCTAGATTGGAGAAAGATAATGAAATAAAAATATATCCAAAAATTAAACTGAATTTGGGAAGATAATTGCCTCAGGATCATGCGGTAGTGTAATTTAGGTAAAGAACCTAGGGAGTTGTCTTTCTTATGAAAAAACAAATTCAGTACCTTAACTGCTTGAAATAATACAAAGTTATTAACATAGGAATAGCCATAT
>JANHFJ010008487.1:13894-28340 GCA_032468195.1 Cerberus rynchops
AACCACAGCACAGATTCAATTCTTTTAAATTGTTTTTAATATTTATATTGTATTTTGTATTTTTATTTGCTGTACACTGCCCTGAGTCCTACGGGAGATGGGGCGGTATAGAAATTTTGAAAAATAAATAAATAAATAAATAAATAAATAAACATTAGCTGGCCTTTTGGGGAACCATTTTCGTAGTCATATGATTTTAAGTACCATTTTTTGAAGATCTTCTCATTCAAAGCCGAACTCCCACACCTGTGAATGATGTGCACTCACATCTGATGGTTATTTCCCCAGTTATGATTTCATCAGGGCAGGGCTCAAACAGTTGTCCTGTGACAGCCCTGCCAGCTGGGAGTTTTATATTCTGAGCAGAGCTTCTCATTGTGCCAAAGATATGTGTTTACATTGTCTGGTGGAACCAGACAGAAGGGCAGTTTTATTTCGCTTCCCTCTCAACACTGAACTCACGAGGGAATGTCATGACACCACTTTGTCTTCCTCATTCCTGAGAAATATAAACGTTGCTGAAGGAAAACACACAATAACCATACTTACTTTTTTTTGCTGCTCCTCCAACTCCAGCTAGATTCCTGCAGAAGAATTACCCACTGACTGAAAAGAATTTGGCTCCAGTATCTTTCACAGCAGTTTAATGTTCAAGGATCAGCACAGATACATTTTCACATCATAGAAAGAAATTATATTGCTCTTAAAGACATAGAAGCAAGCCAGGTGATTTTCTTCTGATCAGCTGGCTTTTTTTTTTTAATTTAGTAATGAACATCGTTTAGCTGCAGTAATTTTCTGTGTGCTTACTTAGCTCCACAATAACTCTGCTTGTCGCCTTCACTTTGCACTGTTCTTTTGATGCATTAAGACATTTTTTATTCTTAACTTCCTAAGTCTTTTGGAAAGGTGCTTGACAGTCCTGTTCTATCTGACATCCTATATGCTGCAGAATGCTGAAAGCTGGAAACAGATAATCATATTCTTTACCTCCCAGCTCTTAGATGTTGAATACAGTTCAAATCTTATTGCCCATTGTGTGTGCACAATCAACCCACTTTGCCCGGATGAATTGATTGTGCAATTTAGCTTCCATTTCAAAACTTAGCAAAAGGTTGTGTTTGACCATAAAGGTGGGTGGCAGAACTAAAATTATTTGGCACCACCATTCTACCTCATTGAACTTTCTTAAATGTGTGTTTAATGTTTGAGGGGGCATGTTTGGAACAGATGGACTTCCAAATGCTATTTAATGTTTTGGAACAATAAGTAAAAGAGGGAACAGAGAAGTAAAGGGTTATGTTGGTACCCAACCAGCAGAATGAAGGATAGATTAGAAGAGAGAGAGAGGTGCTTAAAGGTTGAATTATATCCCTTTTGGTGTTTCTCTCAGCTGTTGAACATTGTAGGCCAGAGGCAAGCTACATAATTTAGGATGTCCCAGGGTTCCTGGCACTCAGCAAACTCCCCACCCCAATTCATGTATTTTATTCTTCTAATGTTTGAAAAAGCAAATGGGAAATTAAATAAGTAAAATTTCCATTCTTCAAGCAATTGTTTTCCTTAGCTTTTAACTCAGAATGTATTTATAACCCTAGTATATAAATCTTTGTTGCAGTTGCAGAGAACCAATCCTCCTAACAATTCCATTTCAGACCTTTTTTGACTAATCCTCTAATTTTTAACTCATTTTTCTCTTTAAAACGCAATGTGACTGTGATGGAGCACTAGAACAATTTCCCTCCCACTTACATGCCAGTTGAAATAGTGATGGAGTCCTGGTTGCCAGGCAGTATAACTGCTTTCTCCTTTCACTTAGTTCAAATCTAGAAGTTAGAGGGTGGATTGGAGAAAAATGAACTTGACTTCTCAGCAAAGAGCACTGAAAATGGCATATCCAATCCAAACCATGAAGGCAACATTCACACCTTCAAGCTGATCAATGTCCTTGAAGTTCAGGAAATTCCTCTTCTGTTTGCTGTTAAATCTAGCAATATTTTGATTCTGTAATCAACAGTCATTCCTAAAATATTCTAAGAAACCAGACCTTATGCTTATTAATGTGGAACCTGTATTTTGGTCATTGGTTTATGTATATAAATTTATGTTAGAATTCATCTAAGCCCCAAAGGATACTTAGTGACATACAATATCAAACAAAAAGAAAACGAACTACAATAAATAGCTAAATTGAGAAAAGTATTAAATGATGCCCACAAAAACTAAGGTGAGACCCAAATAAAACCTAAGATTGGTACCTCCAATTGCTCAACTAAATCTAAAAGAACATTGAAATAAAACAACTTGAACCTGTTCATGAAACTGTAGCAAGTTGCATTTTGTCTATGTTTGTTTAATAAGTGCCAATGGTTGGGCTTGTATTTTAAGATATGGTTAATAATGGATGATGATAATGATGATGATTATAAGCAGATTCAGCCAACATTGTAAGGCAAAACTGAATAAAACCCAATGTGACTAAGAATAGGCATGTATCCAATTGCATTATTTTTCTTAATGCACAAAGTATTACGGCAATTTTCAGTGTTCAAATCACCAAATACCCAAGTCACAACTTTTATCCCTGGCTGGGAAATCTGAAAATTATAGTCATAATTCATCCAAGTCAAGGAAAGTTGATTGAACACATTCTACTTTAAGCTTCAACCAGGAGTGGAATCCGACCTATTTTGCTACTTGTTCGGTGTGCGCACATGCGCGCCAAATGCACTGCAGCGCGGCTCTTTAAACTGTTTTTAGAGGCACCAGAGGCAGCAAGGATCATCAGGAAGGCTCCGCAGATGCTCCAAACAGACTGGAAATCATGCCTTGCTCTCTCTGTTGGTTGCTTTGCTAATTAGCTCTTGGTGTGCTGTGCAGGTGTCAGAGGAAATGTCACAGGATCAAAGATATTAATGAAATAATGGTTTATGGATCAGCCCAGAGAAACGTTTGGACTTCACATACAGGCTCTCTTCCTGAGGGAAAAAAAACAAGAGATTATCCTGAGCTCCCACAGAGCTTTCTTCCTCTAGCATGGATAAATCAGAGCTTTGAATCAGAGATATAATTTGGCTCTCTTTTTCCATGAAATATTTACATTGTGGGAAAAACCATCCCAAGTTAAAAATAACAGCTCAGCTTGCTTTGCAGTGGAGATAAACTAGACCTCTTACATGATGACTTTGGATTAACTTAATTATGAGAAGACTATTTCTAAAAGGTTTGCAAAAAATGTAAATGCGAAATTAATGGAATCAATGTTAATTATTTGTGTGATTCTAGACCAGTGGTATCAAACTTAAGGCACCGGGGACAGATCCGGCCGTGGTAGCTTAGATTTGGCCCATTGGGGCCTCCTAGGAACAGCAAAGGACCGACCTATAGTGCCTCTACCAGTGAAAATGGAACTGGGAGGACTGTGTGTGGCCTTCCTGAGCTCCGTTTTCACTAGCAGAGGGTTGCAAGAGGCCACTGCAGCTGAAATAGAGCTCAGGAGCCCGTTTTCACTGGCAGATCACCTGGGCCATCACAGTCGCCCCCAAATGAGTGATGTTGAGCTGGCCACACCCATCCTTGCCACACCCACCCCATCCCCCAAGGTCAAACACAGCCCTGAAGCAGCTCTCAAGTAAATTGAGTTTGACATCCCTTTTTCTAGACTAACAGGCTTGAATGTCCTCATATAATAAATCAATGGCTACTACTTTCCACAATTTGTCATTAGTAGCTATGATTTAAAATAAACTCAGTACAATTAAAATTGCTTCATATAGATCAGACAAGAATGTATTAATATGTTGCAGCTATCTCACTCTTGGAGATGTACCTCAGAAGCTGGAACATTAATTCATATTATTTGTTTTTGTCCTAATGTCACATTTTTGGTAAATCTCAACAGAATTAATATAACTACATCAATCACATTGTGATAAGATGTACATGTTCCTCTTGGCTGCAAATCAAGAATTAAAAATCTAATAAGACATCAAGCATTGTGGCATTTGGGGCTATGAGGCCAATTGAATTATCCAACACTCTTAGAAGGAAAAATTTGCGTCTGATTTGTTTTTTTAATAAATATTTAAGTAGATTCTTTTTAAAACAAAAGGGCAAAGAATAAGAGTTTCAACCAATATGGTTATTTTTTAAAGTTGTTTGTAACATAAGCATCCATATTCATTTTTCCCGTTACAATTATTAATTTTGAACTATTATTTTGTTAATATTGTATGTGTTTATACTTTTCTTCTGTTGAATAGTTTTGCATAACAGTAGTTCCTTAAAGATTCACTTAAACAATAAAATGGATTTGTTTAAAAGATAATAAAATAACATTAGCTTATAGGGTTATTTATATCCTTATTTGGAGTTTCTGGAATGCTCTTGTCACATCCCATACAGGTAGTCCACGACTTACGACCACAATTGAGCCCAAAATTTCTGTTGTTGAGACATTTGTTAAGTGAGTTTTGCCTCCTTTCACAACCTTTCTTGCCACAGTTGTTAACTGAATCACTGCAGTTGTTAAGCTAGTAACATGGTTTTAAAGTGAATCTGGCTTCCCTATTGACTTCTCTTGTCAGAAGGTCACAAAAATTGATCACATGATCTCAGGACGCAGCAACGATCTGAAGTATGAAAAAGTTGCCAAACATCTGAATTTTGAGCACATGATCACAAAGATGCTGCAATTGTGAAAAAACGATCCTAAGTAGTCACTTTTTTCAGTACTGTTGTAACTTTGACACTGACACTAAATGAACTGTTGTAAGTCAAAGGCTACCTGTGTTGATGGGTCCTCATGTCCAAATCTTCTTAAAACCTCCTAGTAGGCTTGAGAGCAGATCCAAATTGCTCAGCATCAAAGGAGGCAGACTGCTGCTGTCATTTTTTTTTTTAATTGGCTCTCCTCCTGGGTTTATGAACAGCAGCCTGACAAGCAGACATTAAGAAAGTGAAATTTAAGCCAAACAAATTAGTGTTAAAATTAGAGCTAGAAACAAAGCTACAGCTGCAAGATTCAGACTGAAATCTGATTTCAACCTTGCCATGAGCAACTTCCCATTTAATTCATTAAGACTTTACTGGTAAGCCAATATTGATAAGGTTGCATTATTTGTAGTCTTGACTGATAGATAAAGCAATCAAGCAAGCAATCTTAGGCAGCTTTATGCTGAAATATATCTGTAGGGGATTGTTTTCAGAACATGTTTGAGTATGTTTAATTGTATTCTGATTTTATTATATCCCTAATTAAGTTCTGAAAAGAAAGAAACATTTATACATCAACTTTCCTTCAACAAGAGTATTTGTTGAACTTTGTTCAATCTCAAATATTTAAACGTCCATTTTTTTAAACAACATGCAAATTGAATTAAATATAAGCACTGAAATGTATAGTTCACCCTATCCTGTATGATGCTATCAGCAGATAAAACCAAAAGAACAGCAGCTTAAATGTCCATAGAAATTAAATATTCAGTATGATTTTAAAATTAATATGAAAACAGTATAAACATTGTTAATATATAACAAAGCTGCATAAACAATCATAGCCATAACAACCAGATAAGCCAAATCATATTGCATCAGCTAATTAAGTAAAAGGCAGGTGAATAATGAATCACAATATTAGTGGTGTTAGCAAACTCATAATTCCAATAAAAGGAAATAAGGAACTAAGCTTTGAGCTTTGTGGTTATAATTGAATCTACATACTTATAACTGAAATAAGTTATTTCTTTTCTGAATCTCACTGAAATAAGTATTTTTCTTTTTTTAAAGCTCATCTATTGTAATCTCTTAAAACAAGAAGATGTACTATATATAAGAAGTGAAAAATTGTTCCCTTTCATTTAGAATAAGCACCAAAGTTTTATTAAAATGAATGATAAAAAAAAAATCAGACAGAACTCCCAAAGACCACTTTTTAAGGAAAGAATAAAGTATTTGCTGTTCATCTACAGTTGCCCTAACTATCCCATTAGCCAGTTCTTGTGCCAGCAGGAAAATATATACCGGCATAATATTTGCTGCATCTCGGGCACAAGGTGAGTGAATGGTTCTGTCTTTATGATGCCAAAGGCACATTAAAGGCAATGACTAATTGGTTCTCTTGGCTTTGTTTTGTTCTGTGATCAGTTTGGGGAAAATATATCCATCAACCGCTCTCCTTGGTGTGATGGAAAGGGTTGGAGCTGTGAGGAGGTAGCAAGTTTTAACAAACAGTTAAACCAGAAGCATCAAGGGTTTGCTGACATTAGGTAAGCATTAAGCCCTCTTTAAATGCATCTGCAGAAAAGCATTTAGGCTAAAGCACAGCATATTATTATACTCCTTTTTGACACAGGTTTAAAGTTATATTGTAAAAGAGATAGAGCCATGTTCAAAAGCAGCCTGGAACAACACTTCACCGGCATGGGGGAAGAACAGCATTTCTTCATTTATAGAGAAGCCATAAACAGCTGGTTCTTTCACTTCCCTGGGTAGTCCCCCCCCCTTCAGCTCTTCTCTGAGCCAGTAATCAGCTTGGTCACCTGGAGAGAGACAGAATCCAATTTGAAAGAACCAGACCATAACCTAAAGCAGAATGATCCTAGAAGACAACTCATTAGGGTTTTCAGAGAAGGATGAAGGAAGAAGTAGATATGCCATCTTAAAATGGCCAGAAGATGCCATTTGAGAGTTTACCTTGGCAACCATCCTAATGGTTGCTGAAGCCTGTTAGATCATAACAATACTATAGGTGCCATTGTTTGGTATATGTTTAAAATGTAGAATTCTATTTAACCTAGAACAGCTGAAGACAAATTTTAAAAGGCTTAGATATGGATTGAGGATGACATGAAGACAATGTTGTGAGACCAATGGGTAGGAAAAGAACATGCTTGCTGGGATGTGTTTGTGCACATGAGGAAAAGCTCTAATTTGATTCCTAAACTATTTTGCAGAAGACATTCTTCATTTGAATTAGCGAAAAAGGAGGTATTCTTTAAATAGGATAATTCTGCAACTACTGTACATGGCAGGGGTTCTCAACCTGTGTCCTTGGATCTCTGGGGAGGTGGGATGTCAAAGGGGGGGTCCACAAAAGGTTGAAGAAATGTTATGATTTAAATCTTGGTGGTCCGTGGCTACAAAAGGTTTTTAAAGGGATTCTCTGGTGAAGAAAAGATTGAGAACCATCAGTATATGGTATATAGCTTAGTATTAGATTGATTCTTGGCAACTTTATGGACAAATTCCTGCAGTTTTCTTGACAAGATTTCAGAAGTGGTCTATGAAGATTGCTTTCTCCCTAGAGCTGAAAGAGAATGGTCAGGCTAAAATCATTCACTTTGTATCTAAAAATAGGGCTAGAATTCATGGTATCCTGGTTTCTAGCCTACTGCTTTAACAAATATGCCAGATTATCTCTCAGGGGATACTAAATCAATACTTGGAAAATCTAACGTCAAGCGCCTTCAGTTGTTTAGGATCAGTCTTAATTTTTTAGCCCAAACTTATGGGATTGTTATGTAAGGAAAAAATTTGAGGAAGTACTATTTATCTACCTTGAAAAGTTAGAGAAAGGTAGAATAGAAATCTAATAAGCAGTTAATTCAATCCAGTGAAACTCACCAAAGAAGAATCGTAACTGTTTTTTTTCCCTTGACCTGCTGCTGCTGTAACATATCACAAGGCATGCACTGGTGGGCAGAGGGCCATTTGGAGAGAAATGGCACCAGAAGAAATCATCATAATGAAGTTTATAGGGAACAAGCTATGCTTGACAAATTCAATCACTTTCCTTAATAGATTCTTCAGCTCCTCATTGGGAAGATATTGTAACTAAGGAGGCTTTCAGATACATATATCCCCACAGACATATTAGTTTAGACATGAATCTTTTTCCTGGAAATAAATTTCTGAGCAACGAATGGCTCTCTCAGCCAAGGGGAACTGTGCCATCAATAGCAGAGAAGTCTGCCCTGGTAGAAATTGAATAACTGCTTTCCAGAGTATATGGGTTCTTACTGGATTTCTAATTGTGGCAGGTGTTTACCAAATGAGATTGTCCTTCTGGGCAACAGTAAAAATAATAAGGACACTGGCTTTTTAAGCTGCTTCTCTCCATCTCCAAACCAAAAAAAAATAAATGAAGTTTTTAGACAGTAGTTTTCACCAACCAGCAATTCCTCCTTGATTAATTTTGCAGGCTTCTATTGATTATAGTCAGCAGATTATAATAATGGAGGCTATTTGTGGCATGACATTTAATGCAATCTTTCCATCAAGAACTTAAAAGAAACATGCAAGATTATTCCATCTCCATCTCCCAGGTAAGATGAGCCATAATGAACATCTGAAGTCACCCTTGAGTTTCATGGCTAAGAAAGGGCTGAAGACCATTTTGTCTCCCTTTTCTAACCACTACTGTTTAGTCTATGAAGAATCCCACTGGCTTTGCCTCACCCAAATTGCCCCTGCATCCTTTGCAGGCTTTTTGCTCTAGCATCCCACTTTCTGTGGTCCCATCAATCATCCTTCTAGAGCACCATAATGGCTGGCAGCCAGCCAGCCAGTGACTCAACCCAATTCTCCATCTCCCCCAAGCCATATACTTTTCATGAAAAAGAAAATCTTTTCTTGGGAAAGCACCCAAGCCCTGCCTCAGAGCAGCCAGAAACAAGGATGGTGACAAAGCAATGCAGTGATTTGGTTTCAGGCAGGAGGAGAAACCCTATAGAGACAATAGATGGGATAGGACAGGAATTTCCACTCAAGGGAAATAGTTTGCCCTGCTGCTTCAGAACTACTTTTGCAGCTTTTCCACCAAGCAGCAAATTAAGTAAAAATCAGTCACTGCAACTGCAGAAGACATTTGCAACCCCACTGGCTGCAAAGCAGCAGAGTAAAAGCTACTCAGTTTTTATACCAAGTTTGCACCAGAAATATGGAAACCCTGATTAACAACTTCTGACATAACAGGTGGTCCTTGACGTATGACCACAATGGAGCCCAACATTTCTTTTGTTAATTGAGTCATTGGTTAAGTGAATTTTGCCCACCTTTCTTGCCTCAGTTATTAAGTGAATCACTGCTGTTGATAAGTGAGTAACCGGATTGTGAAGTGAGTCTGGCTTCCCCATTGTCAGAAGGTCACAAAAGGGGACCACATCATCTTGGGACACAGCAATGGTCATAAGTATGAACCAGTTGCCATGCATATGAATTTTGATCATATGATCATGAGGATGCTGGAAAGGTCATAACTGAGAAAAACGGTCATAAGTCACTTTTTTCAGTGCCGTTGCAACTCTGAATAAACGTTGATTAAACAAACTGTTATAAACTGAGGACTACTTGTAAGTGCATAATGCCATTGGCTGCGTTTCCATACCATGCTAAGCCACAGTATAATTTAGTTTGTTCTGGCTTAACCATGGCTACTGGATCTGAACTGCAAAAATCCAGACAACCACAGGATGGCAGCAAAGTAAGTCTTTGCTATGATCTAGTCCTCATCCCTTTTTTTTGCAGCCTGTATTTAGAAGCCTTAGTTTAATACACTGAGTGAATTTCAGACATTACGTTTCAACAGTCCTAGATTACAGCTTAGATTGATAGAACCAATTGTGGTTCCTAAAACTTGCTTAAGCAAGCCTGCCATAAGTGTAGTGTGGTTGCCTAGGTCACCATCCTTTTCCAACTCTAAAGCACAGGGAGGAATGAACAGATGGAAGGAAGGAATCACTATTTACTTTGGTGAGTGTGATCTAGGAGAGTTCCAATGAGCCTGTAATAAAAACGCATTAAGCCTTAGGAGGAAAAAAATACAAAGTCAAAATGTGAAATCACCAGCCAAAATGGCTCCCCTGGCTTAGCGTATAATATGTGGATCCAACCATTGTTTATCTTTGTACCTTTCTACTTTGGTGAAAATTGACGTAGTTTTTAGACCCATAAGGACATCATCCATCAACTTGCTGCTCAATAATTTAGCTATACTGGTAGTCCTTGACTTATGACCCCAACTGAGCCCAGAATTTATGTTGCTAAGTGAGAAATGTGTTAAGTGGGTTTTGCCCCATTTTACAACTTTTCTGGCTACATTTGTTAGGTGAATCACTGCAGTTGTTAAATTAATAACATGGTTGTTAGGTGAATTTATCTTCCCCATTGACTTTGCTCATCAGAAGATCGCAAAATATGATCCACGTGTTCCTGGGACACCTCAAGCATCATAACTATGAACCAATTGTCAAGCATCTGAATGTAAATCACGTGATCCATGGGGATGCTGCAATGGTCATAAGTGGGAAAAATGGTAACAAGTCACTTTTTTCAGTGCTGTTGTAACTTCGAATGGTCACTAAATGAACCGTTGGAAGTTGAGGACTATCTGTACAGAGGTTTAGATTCCTTCCTAGGCTGGTGGGTGACAAGATCTGGAAAACAGATCATGGAAATAGATCAGAATTCAAACTGAATCTGAAGACCCCTTGCGACGGGGGCTTATACAATACAGCTCGATGAATGCATGTTTCACACATTGAACAGTATTGAAACTGCAAATACCTGGACAGCCACTAGCAAGAAATTAAGAACACAACTGCTCAGGCAGTTACAGGACCAGTCAGTTCATTTATTTAATATCACTGCTTCAGGAGCAGCACTGGTTACTAGTGTACATTTGGATGCACATCAAGGTGTTGGGTGTAAATCCTTCGTGACTCAGGACCTGACTATCTTTGGGTCAATCTTCTCCCAGGAGTTTCTCCCTATCCATTAATATCTGGAAAAGAAGGTTGTCTGCTGGAGCCTACCTTAGGGAGTGCTACTTGCATGGCCGTGGAGCAGTCTCTTCTTTGTGTGGCCTTCTCTGGAATAGTCAGTTTGGTTTAGTGGTTAAGGCACCAAGCTAGAAAGCAGAAGACCATGACTTCAAGGCCTGCTTTTCCCATGAAAGCCAATTGGGTGACCTTGGGCCAGTCACTCTCTCTCAGCCCAGCCCATCTCACCAACCCTTTGTTGAGGAGAAAATAGGAGGAGAAAGGTGTGTTGGATGTATTTGCTACCTTGAGCTATTTGTAAAAAAATAATAAAGACAGGACACAAATAAATAAATAAAATCTCCCAGATCTCAAATCAGCCTCTGTTTCCTGAATTCCTGAACAGGGAATCTGGGATCTGAGACAGTGTTTTTGGTTCTTCCTGTGGTTCTTCTTGTTAACTGGGCCTTGTGAATTTGATTACATTTTTCTAAAACATTTTGTTTTTAATCTGGTTACTGTGCTGTATTGGATATCTAAACTGCTCAGGGTAAGCTCTGACTGGAAGGGCATAAAACAGGGCAAATGAACAAGCCAATAGAATTTTCTGTGTCTCTTTGCTGCCATCTAGTTATTGTATGGATGTTTGCAACCCAGACCTGGCAGTCTATTAATGTTATCTGGGGGTTGGTGGGAACTGAGTCATGGGAGGAATTGAAAGCTTAGAGTTTCGCTGAATGACAAGTCACGACAAGACAGGAGGGAGACGTGGGAAGATTGTGTGTGGGGTTAGAAATATCAGGTGAATGATGGGCAAAACCCCTGGAGAAAATCAGAAAAAGCAATGAACTATCACAAGACAAAGATGTTTTTTTATCTAAAAAGAAGTCATTTTTATATGAAATCCTTGCTCTTCTTCTGTGCAAGATTTTCTTGTGGGGCTTGTACAAAAAAGATCCCTTTTGCAAAACTCTGTGAACATCTGGTCAGAGAAATTTGTGCAAATCTACTGCAGGAGGCACAGGGTAACTAACTGAGTCCCCTATAGGTATGGGCAACTGAGCTTCATAAGAAGAATAAAGAAAGTGAAAGCTGGCAGAAGACAATTTGCTGCATTTCTGTAGTAGAGAAAAGCTTACAAACAGAAGTGAAATTAATTCAGATGAGAAGGAATGCTAGGAACAAAAGTCACAGTACTACTAAGTCATAGGAAAGCTTAGTGGTCAAGAATGCTCTATGCAATTCTAATTGATACCCAATGAATTACAACATGTATCACAAACTGCAGGACTGCCAGGAGCCCCCACTTCCCCAAATGCAAAGAAGGGACAATCATACCCTGGTAGAGGTCATTTGTAACCATCATTGACCATTATCTGCTCCTGGGTTTTTCCTTTAAACTTTCCAGTCTGGCCTTTAACCCTGGTATGAATGTATTTCCTGCTATTTTTTTTTCACCCAAATATTAACCAGGTAATGCTGAGCACCTCCAGTCAGTGTGCTTTATAAATTACAGTTTAGACTAGTTTAGTGCAACATGTGAACCCAGACAAATGTAGTTTGTTCAGCATGGCTCAGTTCAGCCCAAAATGTGGATTTGATTATTTGCTGAATTCAGACAAATATAACTCAAAATAGTTTGGTTAATTCCATAAGGTAATTTAAGATGTAAAAAAAGTGTCTGGGTTCCAGAAATAAGAATCTGTGCTAAAGAAAAAAAAATGCACCATGGTCACATTGACAGTAAAGACTATGCCTCCCTTGTGGAAAATATTTTACCTGAGCCAAAGAATTATTATGGATGGCAAGACATACATCGTTATGTAACCATTTCCACTTTCTTCTGACTGTCTATGGCAGCCTTGAGGTGTATAAATCCGTTAGGCTTGGGCATTTGAAGGAAGTGAGGTGATGACAGTAACTGGGAACAGAGGCAGTAGTTGATTGGTAGGATTTGGCAATGTCATGCTGGTCCTATTTTCTGTGAATTCAAAAATGGGTGGGGAAGATTTCATCTCACCAGTGTGGAAAGACTCCATGAGAAAGGAAACAGAGTAATGATAGAGAAGGTTATGCAGCAAACCTCTACTGGGTTTAAGATAAATTATATAGTACTCCACAATTCCTTTGATCCAAAATCAGAGGGTTTATATGAAAGATTTTTGAGCAATTACACTTAAACTAATCTCTGTCTTATAACAGAGTAATTGCAGCTTTGTAAAAAGAATGGAGGTAAATAGCTTTCTTACAGGACACATTCAATTGTGGTGATTTTTTTTTAAATGTTTACTCCCTCAAATAATCAAGCAAAATAATTGAACATTTGCTTCTTGGTATTAGAAAATGAAAGTACATGGACAAGGAAGTGGAAGATACAAGAACAAATTAGGATTGAAATCACCCAGAAGCGTGTTTGTATATGGTGTTTGTGTGCGGCTTTTTTTTAAATTATGGGTGATTATCAGTGCCTCCATGGGCACCATCTTCATGACAGTAAACACCCCGACAGTTGCTCAACTATATTACACACTGCAATCTGAGTAAAATTGGGTTATTAGCTCTGGAGAGAATCACATTTAGCAAGCAATATTGAATTGCTCTTGCAGTCAAGGAAAAATTGGATTTCAGAGCAAGAGGATCAAGAAAAATATATTTCAGGAAGGAAGGAAGGAAGGAAGGAAAGAGAGGGAGGTAGATCATTTGTTTTGCAGAAGAAGAAGCCCTGCAAAGTCCAGCTTTCCTTTTTCATTTTGATGCAGTGTGCTATTTGAAATTTCATTATGAACAAGATCCTACCAAGGTCTATTTCTCCTTTTGAATGTAAGAACCTTGGGATTTTTTAAAATTTCTTTGAATGTCCTTGTCAAAATAGGCTCGGTATTATTCCAGTCTCACAGATGAAGAACTGGGACTGCATTATAATATTTGAAGGGAGTCCAGAAGAGGTCTTTGAAGGAAATAGGAAAAGAGGATAAAATATTCCCCAAGTCTCAGGGAACTGGCATTCCATCATTCAGAAGAGTTTGAGCATGCTCCTCTCTGATTCATATGGGGGGGAGGTAAAGCACAATCAAGTTTGCAAGATTTCATTACTGTAGCATGTCATAATAAAGTATAGCTCTAATCTTCCTACGGAGTTGATTTCCTGATCTGGTTTACCTTGTAGGGCTGATAGTGATTTACCTAAGGCTAGAGGGTAACTGAAATTCTTTGTAACTCATTTTCTCTGCATATTTGAGAAAGTTGCAGTGTTCATATTTAACACTTTGCCATGATGTGTTTTGTTTGTTTATCCTTAGCCAGTTGTGTGACTCTAACCAATTGCAGCTTGTTCATAGACCATGATTATGCTAATGGTAATTTCCCAAGATGTGGGACTTAAGTCCGATATTCTAGCTTAGATATTCTTCTCCACTTCAAGGAGGAGCAAGTGGAAAAGGAGATTTATGAATACATACCGGAGGTTGAACAACTAGCCTCGTGGGGCGACCAGAACAATCTGGAACTGAATACACTCAAACCTGTAGAAATGGTAGTAGATTTTAGGAGAAACCTTCCCATACTACCACTCACAATACTAGACAACACACTATCGACAGTAGAATCCTTCAAATTGCTAGGCTCTATCATATCACAAGACCTAAAATGGAAACCTACCATCAAACATCATCAAAAAAGCACAACAAAGA
>JANHFJ010008488.1:13633-25484 GCA_032468195.1 Cerberus rynchops
AATACTATAACAAAGACTAAGAAGTGATCTCTGAATTACTTGAAAGAATCAAATATTGGGGAAAGTGCCAAGGGTTTTACTATGTGCATAAACGCCAGTTATTACATAGCTCTGGAAAGCCTGGTTCACTGGAGATATATTTCACGGTACTTGTCTTTTTATAACAGCATGGGTTTGGGTTCAATTTAATAGAAAATGTCTGTCCTCAGTCACAATGAAGGGGTACATGAATGATGTCTGAAGTGACATTCATAAGGCTTCCTCCAAATTTCCCTACCTCCTATTTCTAAGTTAGCAATATGGGAGAAAATAGGCAGTGTGGAAAAAGCTGCCATATGCACCCAGGTAATAAAGGTAATCACAACACAACATTTCCATTAATACTTCAAAAACCTCACTGAAGAGCACCAAAGATAGTAGCAGCATCTGAGCAAAGACTGTGTATTTACCTTGAAATAAATTCCTAATCATAACAAACATCCCTTATCTGTTGAACAAATTAGATGGAATCGTATCTGGTTGCAGCTATAGAAACAAGAGAAACTAATACTTCAAAACCAATTTGTTTAGAAACTAATTCTAAAAAAACATAAGAAACAAGAGAAACTAATTATTTGCAAACAGGAAATGCCCTTAGGATTGATGGTTTGAGTAGTATAAGCAATATATTGAGGTTTATAATCAAATGTCCCAACTTCCTCCAATGAAGCTTATATAAGTATGATTTTGACAGCTTATAAAAATCCTGCCAATCGTGCAAGCTGTCCTCCAATTTCCTACTTAAAGACTGATGCAAACATTAATAGTGTCCTTGGTACATAGATTACAGATGATATGACTTTAGATTATTTAGTCTGCAGATACTTCTTGTATAAATGGTTACTGAGATGTTAGATTAGTAACTGTTATTGTGGATGTACATCAGGAAAAACAGAACATTAAATCAGCAGTGGCATTTTGTTAGATGAGGAAAAAAATCTTTGATTTTGTGGAAATTTTTGAAATCAGAAATGGACACAGAGAGGGAGGATTTCAAAAATTTTGGCTAGACAGTACAAAACTGTAGTCAATTTGGAATTCTAGTCTCATAAAGGAAGCAAAGGAGGGAGAAAATAAATAATTTTGCTTGAGACAAATTAAAAGGAATTCCATTTAGATTTAATTTAAGATGTGGAAGAGAGACTAGGGGAGAAATAAGAAAGACAACTGGAAGATGTAATTGGGAGGGAGGAGAAGGAGTTCCGGGAAGATACAGTATAAGCCTTATAGTAAGCAGATATCTAGGGAAAATAAAGAAAGGCAACATTCAGAAGGTGGATGACAGGATTCCAGGCCAATGAAGGGAAAATGCTTGAATCTATGGTAGATCCATGGTAGTTTTTCTGAATACAAAGGCAAGGAATTGAACTCTTAACTGAGATCATGAAGAAAAGAAATGAATAGCCCTTAAGTTTTTAATTACAAGTTGAAGTTCTTCAAAAATAATTTAGATCTAAAAAGTAAAGATTTCCCCTGTTCAGTTGCATCTGACTCTAGGAGGCAGTGCTCATCTCCATTTCTTAGCCAACGTTTCCAGCATTGTCCAAAGATGCTTCCTTGGTCATGTGGTCAGCATAACTATACTCCAAGGAGCACAGATATTGTTACCTTCCCACCAAAGTGGTGCCTATTTATCTACTTGTATTGCATACTTTCAAACTTATATACTGAATCAAAAGGAAATGGAATAGCTGAAACACACTGTTGGTATTTTCTTTTCTTTGTTGTGTCTCCCTGATGGTTTCTGGTAAATGTCTCTTTGTTGTTGTTGTTAGTTGCGAAGTTGTGTCCAACCCATTGCAATTCCATGGACAACATTCCTCCAGCCTTCCTATCCTCTACCATCTCCTGGAGTCCATTTAAGCTCACACCAACTGCTTCAGTGACTCCATCCAGCTACCCCATTCTCTGCTGTCCCCTTCTTCTTTTGCCTTCAATCATTCCCAGCATTAGGCTCTTCTCCAGGGTATCCTTCCTTCTCATTAGATGGCCAAAGTATTTGAAAATGTCTCTAATAACTTCTATATCTGAAATACATTGTCTTTTTTGGTGGGGGTGGGTGGGTTGCATGTTAAGCTTTACTTCAGATCCAACCTTCCCCATGGCTATTTCAGTCAGGAGAGATGCTACATAATTCATTCTGTTATCATCATCATCACCACCACCATCATCTTTCTCACTTGTGTGGCAAATTGTTGGAGTATCAGATACCTATCCTCATGTTCTCAAGCGCCACTGATGGAATTGGATAGTAAGAGAAGAATTACTATTTAATCACAATGCCATTGCAGGGGGATATGGTCTAAGGATGTTGTTACCTCCAGAGGGAAGAAAACTTTAGACCTTTCCCTCCATCTTTAACTTGATGGTCATCTAGCTCCTTTCCTCTAGAGCACATTATTTAGTATAAATAAGAAAAAGAAAACCAAAGCATTTACTGGCATTTGGAGAAGAAAAGATTACCATGCATGCATCTGTTGGGCATAGTCTATCTTTATATCTGAAGTAGAGTAGTAGAATAGAAAAAAATTCTTTTCTTCCCTGCTTGAAATCAATCCCCCACCCCCAAGTAGTCAGATGTTTGTAGTTATGGTATGGAGGAGGAAGAAGAGGAAGAGGAGGAGAGGTTTTTTTTCACTGATTTAGCATGAGATTGCTTCTTGTTTTCTTTTGCTTCCATCAACTCTCCTGACCAAAAACAACTACCACTTTGCCCTTCTTTCCTTCTTGTTGTCAGGAAGCAAGGACAGCAACAGAGGGCTACAAGAAACTTTTGCCTCTTCCATGTATAGTTATAGAACAGATTGCCTGGTCCTGAGGAAAGATTTTGCTTAATTAGGCTTGATGCAAGTTGATCTGGAAAAGAGCTTTGGTGGGTTTTAAGATCCTGGGTTGTTTCCTGAGTTTTCCAATGTTGAAGGGTAGGACAATCATCAAGGCAATCAACGGGTGTCAAGTTTTACCAATAGTCCAGTAATATTTTGATGTGCTCTGTATTTGGTAAAATGCCCCAAAATTTAAAAATCTTTGCATGCGTCATTATGTTGCTGAGTTTGGACAGCTGCCTTTTGCATGTATCCTACTACAACAAAATGGTGTCATGTCAGCTATCCTGGGCAGGCAATAATATCTGCCCAGGCAGCACACATCCAGAAAGTGAACAAAAGAGAGGGGGGGGAATCACATCCTCCAGATTTATTATGGAAACTACTACCGGTAATTATAAATATTTGAATGAGACAGCTTTCAGGCCAGAAACTGTCCTGAATTTGAAGTTCACCCAAGGATCAAAAATGAGCCCACTCAGAAAAGAACACATGAACAGAACCAATACTCATCTAACCTCCTGACCAAAATGCCTGAGATGAAAGCCAAGTCTTAAATGCCTTGAAAAAGCCTAAAAGATTCATGGCCATTTAGATCTGCAATATATCAAGATCCTGATACCACCAAAGGCCCCATGATAATGCTGAAATGGTGGGAGCCATGTATAATCAGTAGGATAGTTGTGAATCATCCCTTCCAGAGTGCAATTGTTTTTGATATTTATATAAGATTACCAAAGGGAAGGAGACAGAGGGGTCCTACCAAGCAAACTTGTAAGACATCAGCTTTGGGAGATAGAGGTTTTATCAGGACAAAGGGGAAAGTAGAGGCAAGTAATGCTTTGTCTCTTGTCTCTGTATTTGGACTTTGATTTCAACATAGAGATTTCTCTCCATTTCTCCCAGCAATCTTCTACATTTGTGGAATTTTCTGCTAAGCAAGGTTTGGAATGAATTCTCATGATATTTGCAATAAAGAGGCTTTTTCCTGGTCCACATGCCCTTCACAAATATCCATAATCATTTGTTTCAGCTTAAAGATACTTCCTCAATGTATAAAATACCACTTTGTTTCAGCATGTTTTCATAGGTAATTATAAATGAACCTATTCTCTTTGGATTAAGATCAATAAATTTAAGCTTTGACTAATTTTTGCTTTGTTTGTTGCAGAAGTCGGTTTTGTGGTTTATTGTAGAAGTGATTAAAATATTATATTCCCCTCAGACACATCAAGTACCAGCATCTTATGTGTATCTAAAATTTAAGAAAAAAAATGAAGTACCTCACAGATCTTTATTTAAGTGTTGATGCTTTTTACCTACATAGGGGGGCACAATTTAACACAGCAGTAGAACAATAAGAAAAAGGAGAAGTCAATGCCTTATAACCTACTCCAAATGGATAATCTCATTACACTGTGATTCTCACTTTTATGGCTCTGTAATTCTAAAAAGTTGACCATCCTTTCTTATTACCTCATGTTTTTATAATTGGAATATTTAAGAAATGGAAGCAATTAATAACTAATAGTTACATTTTGAAATGAATTTCTCAATCTTTTAATGTTTGCCAAACATTTTAATAATTTCATTGTTATACCACAATCTCATATATATTTAGATAAAACTAAGACCAGCAGAGTTCAATGGGAGCCTATTTCCAAAGTTTGAATTATCAGAACCTTAACATGTACTCTTTCTGTATAGTAATGCAAAATAGTTTGTTCAGCTACCATTAACTCCAGGGATAGAACTGTAATAAACACCAAAAAAGTCTATCTGATATCACAGTGTATTCCTTTCTACAGTTACAATACTACTTACAGCATTCAAAATTTAACATGTCTGCATCCTAGAACCTAAAAATATAAATTACTGAAATCTGAGCACTGTATCTTATTTCTAACATTGCTATGCACAATGCTAACTGAAGAAATAGGTGCACTTTTGTTACAAAGCTATTGTTACAATCTTGAATTGTTAAGCATATCTAAGATAGTTAAAATCCATTCATGAAATATTGTTCATACATTTACAACATATGATAAATAGTTGATGTGCAGCTGATAAACACTGATAAACACTTTCTAAACGTAAGAGAGATACAGGAATAGCATGACTGAAATTCATTACTTCAATGGGAATGTTCAAAGTTTGAAGTTCTTGTACTATTTTTTACAGTCATACAATACAGTCCATTACAATCCATCTGACTTCCAAATGAATAATCTGCATTATTTACTCGTCCAGGAGTATCTTGATTTTCAGTTCTAAATCTTTGCCTACTAATTTTTAAGAAATTGGAATAATAATGTAATATGAGTTTTATCAACAACAGCATGTTATTTGCATGCTGTTCTTCTAACGTTTTGTGATCTTGACACTAAGTTTATTGAACAGAATTTTTCTTGCACCAGAAGATAAATAAAAGTATGCAGGTGTAATGAAGATGAGCATCACATTAGCCAGACATACACATGGAATGCTTTTGGAAGCATGGTGAATTCAAATTATAAAACTATTTGGAAAAGAAAAATATTTTTGAACCATAGTGGAAAAAAATATGGTAATGTTGGCAATAAATGTCAATGTTTTCAAGTAGTCAAGATCAAGAAACCAAACTCAAGAGCAACTTTTATTGTAACATTATTATTACAAAATTTTGCAAACTTTGAAAGTGCTTTCCCTTCCACTGCCTTTATGTTCCATAGAAATAGGCAGGGTTGATTCTAAGCTTAAAAAAATACATTTCTGGTTTGGGTTCACATTTTGTTTATTACATCATTGTCTAAGCTGCAGCTATTCCTGTCACCAATGCTTATTCTCACATCCCATTACAGTAAAGCAAAGAGGATTTATTAAGATTTTTCAGAGTACTCTAGAGCTGTGATGCCCTATTCTGCATTGTATTGGCCGAGGGCATTTCAGTCTATTAACAAAGTGCCAATGGATACTTTAATTGCGTGCAATATCCATTTGTGAAGTTGAGTTTTGCAATGTCCATTTTTAATGCCGTATACTTGCGATGTTAGGTTTTCTGAGGCAACATGAATCAAGAAAGTTTGGAACTCTTGGCCTGAGGCGACATGAATAAAAAAAAGTGTGAACATTTCTGCTGTAGAACATTGAGAAATTATGTAACTATCTCTGACAAATTTCAGCCAAATTTCTTCATAGTTGTCACATTAATGCAAACTAGGTATCTCGGCAAATAATTTCTGTATATACTATAAGCCAGCGTACAGTAGTTTTATAATATGCTGCTTCTACCTTGTAAAAGTAATATTCTAAACAACTATTATTCTAAACTAGTATTGTTTAGAAGAGCCATGAAGTCCTGGCTCTTCTCCCAGACTTTGGTGAGGGAAAATGGGACTCCTCACTTCATTGTGCTTGCCATCTGTTACCTTTTATCTCTTATTTTATTGATTTTATTGTAATTTCTTTTATTGTTGTGGTGCACCCAGAGTCATTGAGAGTTGGAGAGCATACTTTATTGGGACTTATAGACAATGAACTAGAAAACACTTAGAGTAGATTGATGCCATATATGGTAACTAGGGCAACTACAGGTAGCCCTTGACTTTTGTCCACTCACTTAACAACAGTTTGAATTAACAAAAGTCTCTGAAAGAATTTGCACTGTCATCAAACATTACATTACTCCCCTGAGTCATGTGATTACAATCTGGGTGCTCTGCAATTGATTCACATTTACAATTGGTTTATTTATTTATTTGGAAAATTCATATGGCCACCCACTCACTCAGTGGCAGCTTACAAGCTCCAGCCCACTTTGGGTTCCCCAGGGCCACTGGCAAAACCAAGTCTTTAGAGCCTTATAAAAGTGTCAAAGTGGGAGCCAGTCTAATTTTTGCCAGGATGATATTCCAAAGGGAGGGACTGTGGTGCCAAGCACCTGACAATCAATCTATTGCCATCTTGCTGGTTTTTGACAGAAAGTCAATGGGGAAGCTGGCAGGAAAGGTTGCAAGCTACTGCCATCTGTCAAGAGGACTCCCTCTTTTCTTTGGAGATTGAATGAACAGCTCCCTGTTGAAGGATTTCAGCTCCATGCCTGCTTGGATTTTAGCAGTTAAAATCCAAGCAGGCATGGAGCTGAAATCCTTTTGACAGACAGTAATTTTAGCCAACCCTCAGAGATAAGAGTGAGACAAAATCTAAGAGGGATTTTCAGTTCCTGAGTAGAAAAACATGGAAGTTCTATTGAATTGGTTTGCATAGGAAAGAAATATGGATCTAACCAGACCTATTAGGATGGAAGAGGGTTTTTTGTTGTTGTTGTTGTTGTTTGTTTTTTGTTTTAAATAATCTAGATGCTTGCTGAATTGAAGCTCATCTTTATTAATATCATGATAGTTTTTAATCTTAGTAAAAAAGAAATGGAGCCTGGAAATAAACGATTAATTTTGACAGTGAAGATTATATGAATTAAAAGTTATATAAACCATCACCCATTTTACAAATTCAATTTTGAATTAAACATAATCAGTAAGAAATAGCAGCTGGACAGAGCTGTTTCCTCAGCTTCAAGCCACCATCTCTGGCTAGCTCAAACTTTAAAACACTGAACAAACAAGCAATATATAAAATGTCTCTCTTTGGTTCTCCCTCTACAGCTCTAATTACCATAGATGAAATCTAGAGTAGTAAAGGATATATTTTGCATTTAGAAATTCCCAGAGCACTATTTGGCCTTTTTGAGTAAAAACAAACAACAAGTAGAGTGATACAGTGGGCAGCTAGTAACATTCTCTGTTGACAATATTAGTGTCTCACTGACTCAAGGTTGAACTCAGCCTTCCAACCTTCCAAGATCAGTTAAACGAGGACCTGGATTGTTGGGGGTAATATGCTGACTCTGTAAACTACTTAGATGTTAATAACAACTAGAACACATTTTAAACTACTATTCAGATTTCAATTGCTAAATCCCTTTGTTAGCAATTTTGCCCATAACACATCTGTGTTCTATTTATTTGTTCTCCTTGCTTCATTTTAATTATGGAAATACATTGTGTAGCAGAAGATGTCACATGCATTTAGGAAGGGATATACAATGGATGTAAAAAGTCTACATACCAAGTTTTTCAGGTGTAAAAAAAAAATCATACCAAGATAAATCACTTCAGAATTTTTTCCATCTTTAATATAACATATAAACTGTACAATTCAATTAAAAAACAAACTAAATTATTTTATAGGGGGAAATAACAACTTTAAAAAAAACTACAACAATTCTCATGAGCTAAACTGTAATCAATGATACAGCTTGGATATTGAGGGAAGATCCCAAGACAAGGCTAGAAAATGGCAGCCATAAATGAATGAGTTCAAATGAAGCTGACATCTAAATTAATCTTTAGAGAACTTAAAGTCATTCAACATTGGACATGTAAGTTTTGAATAAATATCTCCTTATCATAGGCCTTTGCAAGCCTCTCGGGCCAATTTTTGACATAATTTTGAAGCTCCTTTATCTTTTGAAGGGGAGGATGTTTCTGCAATGTGTTTGGGAAAAATAATTGTTTGCTATTAATATTATTAAATACAGCAGAGAGATCCTCAGGATCCCTCAATATCATCTAAGAGCTGTAGCTGATTACAGTACACTCACAAAGAAGAAACCACACAGTTTCCAATTCCAAGAAGCCATGCCATATGCCAAGCTCTATTTCCAGTGCTTTCCCCCATATATTCTTAAATCTTCTACAGCAAGGAACAACAACTTTTTCAGCCAAGAGATGCACCTATCGTTGAATACTGAGCATGCTCAGAGGTTCAAATTTCTTCACCCTTATATTTGAATCCAACCAGAAATGACATACACAGAAGACAAGGGTACCTTTTCCATTTTAAACTGCTTTGTGAGGAAAAAAAAACCTTAAAATGATTTTAGTGTTTTTTCAGCTGCATTCCAGAGTAGGTAACAACTATTCATCACACACTCCAAATGATATTCTTCAGAAATGAACTTCTTTACATCTATATTGAGCATTTTTCTTTTCTTTACACCTGATGGTTATGCAATTGTTTTCATTCTGAAAGCCTAATTCATCATTTCTTTTTGTGTGTACTCAGTCTTCTTTTGCTCCATTGGATTTCAAGCTAAGTATAGAAACAAGAGCAACCCACTTGGGAACTCATTTCCCAATGTAGAACTTAAGATTTTCTGTCCAAAAATTCTAGCAAAAGCATATATTGTCAAAAAATGATTGCAGCGTTCTAGTTTTCTAAGCCAGAGATAATAAATCCCTATTCATAAAAAGAACAGCCATAGTACTTTCTGAGTGTGGCATTCATTGAAGGAGCACAGCTTGGTTGGTTGGTTTTAACTTAGTATTCTTTTTAGTGCTCTGTATTTTTATGACACTTTTATCTGTGAAACCTCATTTATCTTTGCACAGCCATACATGAAAAAGAAATCAATATTTTCTATAGTAATTTTGCAAAAGTCTGTGAATCTGTCTGACTGAACCACTTCAACAAGGTAGATAGAAATAGCATCTGTAAAGGCTAGATGTCACTAAATGTATCTGTGATATAGGAAAAGTACAATTTTCACTTAAAACCCCATGCTTTGTTCTTTTAAAGTGTCATCAAAAGAGAATTTATGTAACTCAGAATGGAACTGTAGTAGAGTCCTCGGTGCTCTCTGGTCTTGGTTGTTTGCTTGCAAACATTTCAATATCTGAGTAGTTGACACCATCACTGTGAGTGGTGTTTGCTTTGTTTATATACAATAACTTGGCCTGCCAGTATTTGGGCTGGGGGAAGAATGTAGTTTTCTCTTAGCTAATTTCTTGATTAGGTTATTGTTTCTGCCTGATTCTTTGTCTGGTGATAAATCCTGTTCATCCAGATGTTGGCTGCTGGGGAGGATGTGCTCTGAACTTTCTGTTTCCTTCTCAGCTTTTTATATTGTTTCTTTTCTATTGTGGAAAATGTAGTTTCTCTCTATGTCTATTGAAGGCTGATTTGTCTGAAATGCCAAGCCTCCAGGAATTCCCTAGAGTTTTCAGATTGACCTTGATCTAGGATATTCACACTTTCCAGTTGAAACTATGATTATCTGTCCATGTGCTGTGAAATTGAGACATTTTCATTGTGTCTTCTAATTGTTAATTGGTGTTTATGGATACACTCTGGTAATCTTTTGCCTGCCTGTCCTACATAGTGGCTGTTACAGTCCTTACACTGTCTGTTGTAGATAACACCTGGTGTTTTTGCCCTTGGGCTACTTGGTTGCTCTTTTGCATTTATCATATTTTAAGCAACACCTTTTTCACGATATTAATGAAGTGATGTGTCAGTATGCCCATACTGTAAGCTTGTGCATATATAATAATTTGACAAACAATATGCACATCATTTATATTTTATAAGCCTCTCAGATATGCTATGTACCACAAAATGTATTACTTTGTTTGGGTTTAATGCTGGGTTCTATTAATAAAGTTGCATTTTACAATCCATAGTAATGCATGGTTTATTGTAAAATATTTCAAGTACATTTTAATGGAGGAAGACTGGAGAGAAAACATTGATAAATAAATCAGAGATCAGATTTGAAACAAGAAATAAATTACTAAACAAATAAAAGTCAGATTTAAATGTTGGTGATTTACATATGCAAATACATCAGCACATACCAATAATTAACCAAATGTCAATAATCCCCTCTCCCACTGCATTAATTTGATGTGTTTTTATAATTATGTTCCCATGTATCTCAGCACAGTGCCACTCAACAAGCTTTAACAATAAACAAAAGCTGACATCTTGCAATATAAATTGAAGCATGTCAATTGAAATTTTCTGCAATCTTCTCTTCCCTCCCCCTACTAAAAAAAAATATTGAATACAATGGCCTCATCTTTCAAGAACTCTCCTCAAACTAGGAAGATAAAAATGAAGTGGACCTTGCAAGGCTGCTCAGAGGTCAGCAGCTAAAAGACCCAGGATTCTTGTCACACAGCAAGACCCGATAATTAAGGAGAATCTGGGCTTGTTAAAATCTTTAAATTGCACCAAACAATGAATGTCTTTGTGGATTCATATCTTAGCATTGCTGGCTACCTAGATCTTTTTTTTTGCAGGATTTGGTTGGTTTTTTGTTTTTGTTGCTCCTTTAGATGCTATTTAATGAATCTACTTATGTGTGTATGAAACTTGGATTAATTTCTTGACTTTGAAATTATCTTGACAGATTTATTTGAACCTTATCCTAGGAACAAGGAAGGTCTTTTAGTAAATTAGATTCCAAAAAGCACATTTTCTGTGCTGAAGCAAACTGACATAATGGGAATTCAGGTCCAGCTAATGCATATAAAATTTCCAATACAAATAGTTCTTAAAGTGAAATGGAATTGCCTTTTTTAAATAATAATAATAGGTAAATGGATAAGAAGGTGTTCATTTGGCTTGTTTTTCTCTATATAATTATATTTATAAATTTCATTTTAAGTATTTCCTGTCATTCAGTATTAGTAGGACCTAATATTTTCAAGTGCATTTGTAACTATTAGTTACTAGAGCAGTACAATGCTGCAAAAATAATTAGGAAAAAGTGTTTTCGAATAGGTGGAAATATGAATATGGCACATTTCAGTAATTCTTTGATGCAACTACACCTTTTCCCAGATTTTCACAACCAGATGTGATTTTTGTGAAAAAAATGAAACTCTTTTAGAGTTTCAGACAAGTGCTAGAGTATTTCCACCACTATACACTCTGAAAAATCTATTCTAGAAACTAATCTCAGTTCTGCATACTCCTATTATCTACTATAGTATAGAATATATAGTTTCTGTTAATTAAGCAATCCAACTTAATTGGATTAATTGGATCTACAACCAAGCATTATAAGGCCCATATTTTTGTCTCCATAAAAAATAAACCTGTGTCATCTTTACTGAGTAAACCTGGTTAGATCTACTATTATATGATTTTTGTCTTATACATGA
>JANHFJ010008491.1:73893-86478 GCA_032468195.1 Cerberus rynchops
TCTTCTTCTTCTTCTTCTTCTTCTTCTTCTTCTTCTTCTTCTTCTTCTTCTTCTTCTTCTTCTTCTTCTTCTTCTACAAAGTCAGTGGACCTCATGGATATTTGAAGGCTAGACCTGATTATTGTCTATCAGAGTATAAAGAGACAATGATTCCAGCATAAGCACCAAGAAAATAAGAAACAATTTTAAACAGCTATGTACTTCTCTTGAAGGAACCTTGCAAACATTTCAGGAAAATGAAATGAAATCAAAATGCTTTAAGGAGAGGCGTTTTGCTTAGGCTAATACGCTTTCAGAAATATTATCAGAAAAGGGAGGCATCTAGATTATTTATATATATGCATACCATGATTTTCACAGGTCTACGTATTTTTTACTGGAGTGGCCAAAATAAATGGTATCCTAATTTTAGTGATGACTTTGAATGAGGTGGCATTCTAGATCTCTGACTTTCCAAACTTCTCATTGCCCTTCATTGTATTAATACTACTACAATTATTACAACCAGGTCTTTCCATTACCCTCTACTTTCTTTCAACTATAGTGCCATTCATAAGGATAAATTGCACTTCTCCTGCAGTGTAATCCCCTTTCGTTTAATAAAGTATTCTCTAAAGTCCTAGTTTCTATGTGAAACTGCTTTCTGCTTTCTTTTTATTCTTTTTCTCCCTATCAGTTTTGAAGTACAACTCTTTCTTACCAGTCATTATTTCTGCCATTCATCCCCGTGCTTAATTTTTTTTGAATCAACATTCATTTATTTTCCAATTCTGTACATCTCTCCCAAGGTATCACCATTTCTTCTTTATTTCTGTTTTCAGACATGTCTGCAAAAACTAAATAGAGAGGAAAATAAGACACAAGAGATGCAATATAAAAAGAAGATGAAGAAGAATTTGAAAATGAACTCTTTTTTTTTGGTTGTTCCTTATGATTATATCTATCAGGAATCAGTTATTAAATTGCAATGCAATTTCATGTATGTTTTCTATTGAGTTACACACTGAATTCTGTTTTACCTGCAGCTGAATGTGGAGCTTCTGCCACCACGAATGAAGGAATATTACTGTCCCCTAATTATCCCCTCAACTATGACAACAATCATGAATGTATTTACAGCATTCAGGTGCAAGCAGGGAAGGGAATTAATATTTCTGCCAGAACATTCCATTTAGCACAAGCAGATGTTCTTAAGGTATGTTGGATATTGGGAGGGGTGCATTTATTTTTGAAAATAGGTGCTGTTCATCAGGCTATCACAAATAAATTATGTCAAGTTAACCAAAAGGAAAAAGTAAAATACATCTTGCTTTGTTTTTATTTTAAATAGCTAAAACAATAAATAATAATGAGGGTTTTTTTAATTATTATTTTATCATGAATTCAGGCAGCAGAAAGATGCTCTCTGTTTATGTGCACCTGTATAATACAGTAATAGTAATTTATACAGGCCCTTGATTTACAACAAATGGCACAGAAAAAAAAAACAAAAACCCCACCTTATGGCTGTTTTTCACACTTAAAATGGTTACAGTATCCCCGTGATCACCTGATCAAAATTCCAATGCTTGGTGAGTGATTTATATTTATGATGGATACAATGTCCCAGAGTCATGAGATTCCCCTTTTGATAAGCAAAGTCAATAGGGAAGACAGATAACTGTGTTACTAACTTAACAATTGCTGTGATTCATTTAACAACTATGGCAAGAAAGGTGATAACAGGTCAAAACTCACTTAGCAACTGTCTCTCTTAGCCACAGAAATTTTGGGTTCAATTGTGGTCATAAGTTCAGGACTACCTGTACTGAATTAGTTTGCCTAATGGCAGCCAGTACAATTTCTTCTGAATTTGCTCGTAAGGATTTATTCAAGGAAAGTATGCTGCTGGACAGCCTGGGGACCGAAATATTTAATGTATTGTCTTTTTAAGTATATATTTGTCTAACAATTAACATTAAGATTGCAATACTAAAGATTTCCTAGGGAGATTTGGGGTTATATTGAATCCCACAGGTATGATAGTTTGAAATAACAAAAATAATATCCCTATTCAGAAATATATGTTAAAGATTTGGGTGGAACTTATAAGATAATTCTCTGTTATATTTTATGAAAAAATTTGTTAGCAAATGATTCTTATTTAGGTTTAAGGTGCAATGGATTTATGAGTCTAGGACAGTTTTTCTCAACCACAATAACTTTTGAAATGAGTGGACCAGTGAGGAATTCTGGAAGTTGAAGTCCATCAATCTTAAAGCTGTTGGAGTTGAGGAAACACTGGTCTAGGCAGATGCAGAAAATTATGCAGCATTAAAAAATGTCAAATTAAGTATCAAAATAAAACTCTTCACATAATTATTTCATCATTTCCAATCTGTTGAAATGAGTCTTACTCTGACTAACTTTACCCAGTCTCATTAGCTGAATTTTTACTGGATGTACATTTTGTGTGTGTGTCTAGGTATAGTTATATTTCATTCTTCCAGAATGTTGCTGTAAGCACTTTTATCATAAAAAAAAATATATCAATCAATCAGTCATCAATCAGTGAAATATCATATTGGTCACTATTTAAAACAGAGTGGATAATGCCAGATAGAGTATCCTCACAAATATCCTTATTCTGGTCATGTTTGTTTTTTCTTTATTTGCTTTCTTTGATTGATATCTGAAGATATAATGGAATTAAAACCAACTTGGAGTTTTGAGATCAAAACAGAGGTGGGATATTAAAATGAAGGTGTTAATTGGATGACATTTGCATACTTTTCTGTAAAATAAATGCATCAGTTTATGGCACACTAACTCCTGGATTTAGTTCTTGCAAACCAGTATTCAGTTCTTGCAAACCAGTTATTTAAAAACTCAGTTTGATAAAATTTAACAGGCCAGACAGGATTTGAATTTGGAAAAGGCAGTCCTAGATGCATATGGATTTCAGGAAAAAGCTGCATCATTTCTGATGCTCAGCAGTACAGGTAGTCCTTGACTTATCACCCATATTAGGACCATACTTTCTGATGTTAAACAAAGCAGTTGTTAAGTGAGTTGCACCCAATTTTACAACCCTTTTTGTTAAGCCAATCACTGCAGTTGTTAAATGAACCAAGCAGTCATTAAGTGAATCCCCCCCATTTGCTTTGCTTGTAAGAAACCAGATTTGAAGGTTGCAAACGGTGATTGTGTGAACCATCACAAACACATGCGAGTTGCTAAGCACTCAGATTTTTGTCATGTGACTAGGAGGATGTTGCAAAGTTCATAAGTGCGAGCACTGGTCATAAGTCACATTGTTCAGTGCTGTTGTAACTTTGAAAGTTATTAAATAAATGGCTGTAAGTTGAGGATTTCTTATAACATCTTACTGGGCTCTGGATAATAAGATCTTTAGACATACAACAAATGTCTTGTTTCCCTTCCTAATTGAAATCTGAGTGGTGTCTGAGCTACTTTTCCCTTATCCTGCTTCCGAAGAGCAGACATACAATGGAGAACATCTTCCTTTGAGCTTCTTGCAAATAGAATTGAAGATATATCTGTGGGTATGGACAAGAACAGTTTGGCCTGGGTTAAATGTGGGTGTCTGTTGAGGACTAATTGGAAACCCTCCACCCTGGAATCTAGTGGAAGAGATTTAAGCCTGAGATTCTATCTATGCTTTCCTGGGAATAGGAACCTTGGTGGCACAGTGGTTAGAGTGCAGTACTGCAGTGCAGCAGTACTTTTGCTGTCTGCTGGTTCAAATCCCACCAGGCTCAAGGTTGACTCATCCTTCCATCTTCCGAGGTGGGTAAAATGAGGATCCAGATTGTTGGGGGCAATATGCTGATTCTGTAAACTGCTTAGAGAAGGCTGGAAAGCGGTATATAAATCTAAGTGCTATTGCCATTGCTAATATGTCCAGAGATTGGATTCAACCAGTTTGCACCTATTTGCTAGAACCAGTTGTTAAATTTCTAAGCAGTTCAGAAAGCTGCTGATTCAGCATGTCATTAGGGTTTTTAAATTATTTGAAGCCCACCACTGAATGCATCCCATGGAATCTCATGAATCTCATGAATCCTCATCTCCAGAAGTTGTTGTTGTTTAATGTACTGTGTTTTGTATGCTTGCGTGCCTTGATCCTAAATATGTGGAACCACATAAGGGTCAATGTGTGACTGCTGTAAGTCTTGGAACAAATCAATAAATCAGGCATGACAGAGTTTCTAGGACTGTTCTTTATTGTGGTTGCCTAGAACAACATAATCTCAAAAGCCTCTACATCACATCTTATGCTAAAGAAAATCAAGATGGGATTATTTTGAGTTTCTTTCTTCTACTTCCCTTTTTCTAAAGACTAGTCCCACTTTAATTATTCATTTATTCCTTTCCTCTTCTCAAGATCAGCTCTATGTCGCTTTACAGACTGTAGGCAAATGTAAGCTATCTCTTGAAATTTGGAAAAAAATTATTAGAGCCTTTGCTAAATTAATGACATATTTTTTTTTAAAAAAAAGAACCCTCAGGATCTAGTAATTACATATTTATATAATGTAAGTTTTAATAAAGTAATATATCTCTTTGTCTCTCTCTGTCTCTCTGTCTCTTCTCTCTCTTTCCTTCCATCCCTCCCTCCCTCTTTCTCTCTCTCCTCTGTATGTTGTATGAACCAACATATCTGGCAGTTTATAATTCAGTGTTTTAGGTGAACCCATTAAATGGGTTAATTTAGTAACCAAGTTAAGTATATGAAATGAACATAATCCTTATCTTTTAAAGAATTTCTTATGTTTCCCTTATTTTCCAAGGATATCTGCAGGGAAGTGGAAATTGTTTAAGATAATAAATAAATTGGTACTTCAAAGCCAACCACGCAGCCTAGATATCTAATTTGCATATAGATTACAATGTCCTTTTAGACTTATAGCTAGTTTGTTTGCTAGTCCCACTGCAGTCATTTGCTTTGTTTTGATATCAGTATATGAATTAGTAAACTGTTTTCATAGAAATAAAACTTCAGAAACTCTTTTAATATGACTTGAAAAGAGAAAATGAGTGCCATCATTAAAATTCTGACTGTCCATGTAAACAGTTATTTACAAATTGTGAGCTGAAGTGGAAGTCCTACCTTTGTTATGGATTTTTTTTAAAGTAATTTGGCATTTTTAAAAAGTACTAAGAATTTGAGATAAATAAATAAATTCAGAAGTCCTGATCTATCTCAGTGGAAATTTTATGTTTACTCTCTGTTTTCTGCTTATTGAAATTATCTAAAGTCAATTTGCTTTTCAGATATATGATGGGAAAGATAATACAGCACATTTGCTGGGTGCATTTACTGGAGCTTCTCTAAGAGGACTAACACTGAGCAGTACTTCAAATCATATTTGGCTTGAATTTAATTCAGATGCTGAGGGTACAGATGAAGGATTTCAGCTTGTATATACTAGTAAGTATTTCAGAAAGTAAAATAAAGAATCAAGTAAGAAATTATCATGACCTTTATTTTACTGTGGTGACACAGTAGTTAGAATGCAATATTGCAGTTACTCTGCCCACTGCCAGAATTTTGATACTGACCAGCTCAAGATTGACTCAGCCTTCCATCCCTCTGAGGTTGGTAAAATGAATACCCAGATTGTTGGGGGGCAATATTCTGACATTGTAAATCACTCAGATAGTGCTGTAAAATACTGTGAAGTGATATATAAGTCTAAGTGATATTGCTATTGTCATAAACTTGATGAAAACAGTGCACTCCAAGTTAATCAGAAATAACATTGAATAGACATTATTAGAAAGAGTTGCATAATATGTATGTCCAAGCTAATATATATTGACTATTAACAATAAATATATAATACATTGTTGCTGGTGAAGGTAAACATTGAATGGTTCAAATTATCCAATGGATGGTCAGAATGTCTGGCTGAGGAAGTCGCTTAATTTTTTTTAAAATCAATTTTATCAATTTGTCTTCCTTTCATCATCAACTCAAAATATTATAGTAATAACAAAAAACACGAGCCCAGGAAAATAATATCACCCTATAGTGCTTTACAACCTCTGGGTGGTTTAGAATGTCAGCATTATTTACATATTGCTCCCAACAATCTAGGTCCTCATTTTACTGACCTCAGAAGGATGGAAAGCTGAGTCAACTTCGAGCCCCTAAGGATTGCAGTCCAGATTGTGGGCAGAGTTAGTCTGCAATGTGGCATTCTAACCACTGTACCATCAGGGCAAAAAAGATGTATGCATACCAGAGGTGGGATGCAACTGGTTTTACTACCAGTTCGGTGTGCGTGGCTTCTGAACCTCAAGTATTGAACTTACCAGAGGCAGCCTGGGTGAATAGGAAGGCTGCGGAGGTGCGGAAAACAGCTGTTCCGTGCGATTCAGCTGAGCTACAAAGAAAAAAAAAGAAAGGGATATAGGAGAGGATAGAGCAGGGGCAGGTGGGTGGGACCAAATGCTCATTGTCACTACCAGTTTTCACTAGAACCTATGCGTCCAGGCTGAATACCACCACTGATACATACCTACATAAATTGCTAGATAAGTAGCTACAAAGAAAGAAATGATTGCATTAAACAACCTACTTTTAAACTACAAGCTATGCCTTGGAGGGAAAAAAATCCTATCTTGGAAATGCTGTTGATTTTCTTTCCTTCCTTTCATAGGTTTTGAACTTTCTCACTGTGAGGATCCAGGTGTTCCACAATTTGGGTACAAAATCAGTGACCAAGGCCATTTTGCTGGCAGCACTATCATTTATGGATGTAATCCTGGTTACACTCTCCATGGGAGTAGTCTTCTAAAATGCATGACTGGGGAAAGGAGAACTTGGGATTATCCCCTGCCATCCTGTATCGGTAATCAGTTTCTTATTATCAGAAATATACCTCTATCACTTTCAATTAATCAGAATAGAGCTGGAAAGAACCCTGAAGATCTCCTAGTCCAACCTATAGAAACCCTATAGCAGTGGTGGCAAACCTTTTACTTACCGAGTGCTGAAAAGTACGTGCTTTGCACATGCTATCCACACTTGCATACGGCTCCATGTGCAACCACACCATCTACGCATGCATGCAGCTTTTGCACATGCAATGCATGTGTGCTGCATGCAGGCACTCATGCACACATGAGCAATCACATGTGCACACGCAGGAGAGCTCCAAAGACCAGCTAGATTTCCTGCTGCAATCCCATGCATGCACATCGGAGGCCCGGAGACCAGCTGGGTCTCTTTAATCGTGCATATGTGCATGTGCAATTGCATGTGCATGCTCAGCTGGAGGTAAGTTTGCCGACTGCTTGTGTGCCCAGCAAGATGGCTCTGCATGCCACCTGTGACACCCATGCCATAGGTTTGCCATCACGGCCCTATATCATTTCAGACAAGTGACTGTCCAGTCTCTTCTTAAAAACCTCCAGTGATGATTCACCTACAACTTCTGAAGGCAAGTTGTTCCACTGGTTAATTGACCTCACTGTTAGGAAGTTTATCCTTAATTCCAGATTGCTTCTCTCCTTGATTAGTTTCTGTTTGTTTGTTTGTTTGTTTGTTTGTTTGTTTGTTTGTTTGTTTGTTTGTTTATTGGTCCTGCTTTCTGGTGCTTTGGAAAATAAATTGACATGGCAACCTCTCAAATACTGGAATGCTGCTATCATGTCCTCCCCAGTCCTTCTTTTTCTCTAGATTAGCTTTGCAAATAAATGCTTTTATTTTTATTGTTTTTCATTTGGTGAACATTTTTTTTTCTTTTGTCTCAAAATAATGTTGTGATGTAGATTATACAGAAGGATGATCAAGTCCCAACTGACCTTTATGAATAAAAAGAAGACATTTCAATCAGATCTTTCCTGAGAAACTCTGTCATAACCATGGAGTAGGATTGCATACACATTACACACACACACACACACACACAAATCACATTTATATGTATGGAGCAAATTCTGAAAATTATTGTCTTAGAATATGAATATATTGTCTCTTCTTCGGTCCTCTTTTTTATTCAATTTTTTTTAAAGTATAAAATAAAATAAAACAAAGAAAAGGAGTTAGAAAAAAAGAAAAGGGATAACTAAAAATATAGAGTGCAAACATCAAGAACAAACTATAAAACAAAGGGACTTCTGACTTTCTTTGAAACAGAGAAAAACTTAAAAATCAATGACTATTTGAACTAGAGTGAACCATAACAAACAGTACTTCTATCATCATAAATATATCTAATCATCAAAACCCAAACTTAAAATCTCATTTTTTTCCCATTGCACTTAAAGCATCTAAGATTTACTTGTTCTTCATTATTTTTGTTTTTCAACAGTTAATGGCATTGAGTGATTATATAAATAATTAGAAAGGTCGGATTCTTGTTTCAAGTTTCAAGTTCAAGTTTTATTTGTCACATACATGACACATATATGACATGCAGTGAAATGCTTATGCGACTGCAAAATAGAGGAAAGCAAGGGAATAGTCTGTAGGAAGAGTAGGGATAAGGATAGGGATAGGGCACAGTTAGGGGGAAGTAAACACAACTAGAGAGAGAAGGAGAAGGAACAGAGACAAAACACAATGTCTGCTGTTATAACCAGTGTCCATCCGGCACTTCTGTCCCAGGACTCCACATCAAGTCTCAGCCCTCTCAATCCTTGGCTGTTTTTCAAGGCCCTCTCAGTCCTCGGCTGTTTTTGAGGCTACTGCCTTCGCCTCAGCATCTCTCACAGCCTCCGCCTCAACAATCCCTTGGGTCCTCCACTTCAGTAGTCACCTGAGCCTCTGCCTCAGCATCTCGGTGGCTTCTCAGGCCTCCTCCTCAAGGCCTCTGCCTCTGCCATCCAGCCTGCCTTGGTCTCCTGAGCCTATCGTCCCATCGCCATCTTCTCTAGCTCTAGTTCTGTCCTTCGTTCTCTTCCTGGGCCATGCCTTGGCCAGTTCAGATTGCTTAATGGTTGCTTAGGTATTTCTTAAGGGTTGTTTAAAAGTTATTTAAATTATGATTAAATTTGGTTAAAAAAAACCTAAAACAAATAAAAAGAGGGTTGGAGCAGTAGCGACCGCTGCCTACTTCACCCGCGCCATTTTGTTTTGTTTTCTCTTCACCTATTGATTCCCATCAATATTGGAAATGGAAGAGAACAATCTGCATATTACAAGTAGTACTCACTTACCAACCAGAATTGGGACCAGAAACTCCATTGCTAAGCAAAGCAATTATTAAATACAACATTACAGCATTACCAAACTTCAGTTCCAACTGCAGCATTAAATTCCCACACATCATTGGGTACTTACTGTATTTTTTGGTATATAATATGCACTCCCCCCTCCAAATAAAATGTCTGGTGCATCTTATACAGCAAATGTTGCTGAAGCCCCACCCACCTGCCAGCCTGTTTTTTGGCCTGGTTTTTTTGGCCTGGTTTTTTTACTCTTTTTTTGGCCCATTTTTCAGCCTGAAAAAAGCCCCCAAAATGGCCCAAGAAAAGACTGAAAATGGGGCGCATGGAAATGGCAATAGGGAGTGATAGGCCTCAGCAATCCCCACAGTCTGGAACAGTTGATCATTGGTCAAGACAGATTTTTGTCCTTGTTTTCTCCCCAAAAGCTAGGTACATCTTATACTCCAGAGCATTTTACACACCAAAAATACAATAAGTCATTAATTGTCAATTTCCTGTGAGCTGCCCCATTTATTTTGCTTTTTGGAACCCAACTGGGAAGGCCACAAATAGCAATCATGGGACCATGGGGCACAGGCACCATCATAAATATGTGCTGGTTGTTAAGCACCTGAATTTTGATCACATGAGCATAGGGATGCTAGGATAGCTACAAGTTAAAAGATCAGTTATGAACCTCCGTTTTCAGTGCCCTTGTGACTTTGCATGATTTCTGAATGATACACATTCATGATACAATAATAAATGAGGACAACCTGCTGTTTAACCCAGAGATGATGTTGTTATAGGTTTGTGGTGAAGCTCCTCCTGTTTTACATGCTTTAGTTGCTTGCTAGAAACATCCTAATCAATATTTATCAGAAATAATTATCATTTTCCACTTTGTTTTTATCAGCTGAATGTGGAGGTCGCTTTAAAGGAGAATCTTCAGGAAGAATCTTGTCTCCGGGCTATCCCTTTCCTTATGATAATAATCTGCGTTGTATGTGGATAATCGAAGTAGATCCAGGAAACATTGTCAGGTACTTCAGGACAATCTTAATTGATAGACTATGGAAAAAAAAATACTGTATTTTGGAATACAAAAACTAAGAAATCTGTCTGGAATCCATTTACAACAGCTACAGAAGTCATTATACTTGTACAGAAGTCTCATCTGACATATCTGTTCAGTGCCAGAAGAAACTTTGGTGTGTGCATTGTATGTACTGTACATCAAATGTTTTCTCATATTAGATCTACATAAGAAAAGTCAGAGTTTGCAACAGCAAACACATTCAGAAGCACACATAAGTAAATGAACTCAGCAGGATCCAATAACTTCTCTTTGTATATATTCTAGCACATGAAATAAGCATACAATACCAAAAGCTCTTTCAACATGGTAGAGAGAAGAAGAAAACACAAGCAGAGGAGAAGAGTTTCAGTTCAGAGCTACAACATGCACAGACTGCTTCAGTTTCGGAGCTGCAGAGCTAAGCCACGCCCAGGCTCCTATCTGTCTGAGTCACTAATCAGCTCCCATTGGCTAAAATTGTTACTATGCCTAATCTAGTCTACAAACCAAATACACTGACAAGAAGTCTTCAAATCAAGGCTTAAAGACTCATGGAGGAGAATCTCTAGTAAAGAAAACAATGCTATTCAGCACCTGAGAGGCAGGCTTCTTTATGTAGACCTTTTAATTATCAACCAAGCATCTTTCTCCCCTGCATCATCCCTTCTAAGCTATAACTGCTTAAAGCATAGATTTAGTTGCAATTTTATTTATTTATTTGAATTAGACATTAATATTTGGTGTTTTTTTACAGCCTCCAATTTCTGGCATTTGATACTGAAGCCTCACATGATATCTTACGTGTATGGGATGGTCCACCTGAAAATGACATGCTGTTAAAGGAAATTAGTGGCTCTCTTATTCCAGAAGGCATCCACAGTACTCTCAACATAGTGACAATACAATTTGACACAGACTTCTATATCAGCAAATCTGGATTTGCCATTCAATTTTCAAGTAAGCTGTTATGCACCTGAGGCTCTGAGTAGTCCAACATCTAGATTTTCAAAATGTTGCAAAAAAATTCCTTCTAGATTACAGATTAATTAGCCAATCTGTCTATCTGTCTGGCTGTCTGGTTTTCTTCATCCCTTCAACCTTTGATGAACACAGTCTTTCCAAAGGCCATAAAGATCAGGGCTGTGCAGACCCAGGACTAAAGTATGTCATAATTCAGACACTGAAAAAGAGAAAGCACAGTTCCTCAGTCCCACAAATTGGCCCTTTTAACAGAAGGGATCTGGAGATATACTCTTGTAGGATATGTGTAACAGACAGAGATCCTCAGACAGAGGCAGTCCCAGAAGTAGGTTGGCTCTGACATATGCAGGCCTTTAAATGGGTTAACCAACATCTTGAATTGCACCTGGAAGCATAACAATGGTATAAATCTGAACAAACAGTGGACTTTCCAGAATAGTGTACAATGACACATTACAAGAGTGCTTCCCTTAACTTATAGTGAAGGGGGCTAGAACTAGAAGACATGTTTTCTCAGGTTTAGCTTCTAAATTATGTAGAATACTATCACTAAAATATAATTTGTTCTCATTTTCTTTCATTTATGAAATCACTTAAAATTATCCTGTTTATATGTATGACCAAGAATTGGCCATGTTGGGGTAGTCTGTAAATGTTTTACATTAAAATGAGTTAAATAATGCAAGTTTAGATCATACAAGCTGGCATAGAACAGTTTACAGCCTCTAATATTAAAATTAACACTTTCAAGATAAAGTTAGTTAATATAGTTAGTTGGTCTTTCATATGATCTAATTTATTCCAGATTCGCATATTTCTTTTTGATGAACAAAGCTGTATTTTATGAAACTTTTTAAAAAATGTTTTCTTTATCTGACTCAAAAACAGTACCATAATATTAAAAAAGACTACTCTGCTATCTTTCTTATTAATCAACTCTCCTTTGTTAATTCTTTCTCTTTCATTAAACTTATTTAAAGTTAATATTTGATTCAGTGGAAGTACAAAATGCTCAGTATGTGGCCAGACTGAAAATTGGTATGATTTAGTAGCTTTGATTGTTGACAATCAAACTTATTTGAAGACTCAGATTTCTGAATTTGTCTTCCCTTTCTCATGAAAGACACAAAGAGACATATTGGGATTTGAACCATACTGAGCAATAGCTTTGTGTCAATCAGGCATGTCCCAAGTTTGTGCTGCCAATAAAATAAAATAATTAGAAGTCTTTTAAAAGGAAACAAAATTAGCAGAAAACACAGGTTGAATAAATATAATGGTACAGTACATAACTAAATGTAGAGTCTCTGCATAAAATAAAACCAGACTGCTATCACAGTAAGAACTTCTGACCAATGTGGAGA
>JANHFJ010008491.1:218058-229660 GCA_032468195.1 Cerberus rynchops
AAAGAGCCAGCGCTGTCTGATGATGATTTTGTGGTCATGTGGCCGGCATGACTAAATGCCAAAGGTGAACAGAGTGCTGTTACCTTCCCACCAAGTTGGTCCCTATTTTTCTACTTTCATTTTTTACATGCTTTCAAACTGCTAGGTTGGCAGAAGCTGGGACAAGTAACAGGAACTCACTTCATTATGCAGCACTAGGGATTCAAACTGCTGAACTGCCAACCTTTCTGATTGACAAGCTCAGTGTCTTAGCCACTGAGCCACAGTGTCCCCTTGTATAATATACTGTACATGTGTATAAATATTTATAAATATTTTAAATATATATTTTCCTATGACAGTAGTAACAGAAATAATGTATATCTTTATGCTTTGTTTTGTTTTGTCAGGACTTAATATGTCTAAAGGATCAAATTCATCAAATCAATCACATGGTACAAACAGCAGTTCTGTGGCCATTGCTATTCTTGTGCCTTTTTTTGCCCTTATTTTAGCAGGCTTTGGATTTTACCTTTATAAACAAAGGTAGGTGGAATATACATCCATTTTGTATACATAGTGATATCTATATTTATCTATCTATCTATCTATCTATCTATCTATCTATCTATCTATCTACACACAAACACACATACATACACACACACACACACTCGTGTGTGTGTATGAGAGAGAGAGATTTAAAAAGTATCATCTGAACAAATCAAAAATTAAAATTCAGCTTCCGAAACTCTCCCATTCCTTTGTACCTCATGCGTAGGGTTACATAATCATAATTTCCTCAACTCAAGAAGGCCATCATTATTTGCATTATTTATCTTGACAATTGTTCAGGCATTTTTGGTGGTCATTGATTAGAGAATCTAGACCACATGGAGAACATACTTTTTTTTGGTGGTGGGGAACTAATTATGAAATTCCTTCCAATCTATCCATCTACCTATATCTCAAAAGATGCACTCAGAAAAACTACCAATTTGCATTAAAAATAATGTATAACTAAATCAAATTTTACATTTCATATAGGCACCAAAGCGGAATACAGAAGTTGTGTGTCATCTTGTTCAGGTCATACTGTCAGAGGACTATATTTGGGCAGGTTTCTTTAGGGCATGGGTTATATCTAAATTGCATCGCAACTATTTCTGATAATTCCAATTATTCAATTAGCTGTCTTTGGTGAACAGACCCATGAAAAGCTACAAAAATTATTCCCAGGAAGCATGTAATAGAATTTCAGGTCAAAGTTAGTTCTTTCTGTGTTCTTAAGGGTGAAAGTGCCTAGGCTTTCCATCAATGGTTTAGCTGTAGACATCACCATCACCACTTTTCTCTTCAGCATGACCCCTGAACTGCCATTGCTCTTCCCCATAGTTGTGCCTTCAGTTCTGATTGTTTCTTTCCCAAAAGAGCTTAGTATAAAGTGGTTCTGCTCTATAGAACACAGAAGCAGAACAAAGAACATTGGGCATCTTTCCAATGCCAACTGAGGCCATATCTTTGATTGGTGGTGGAAGCCAATGTCTTCTCAGATATTTACAATGCTTTGGCATTGGTATTTGTCATGATGTCATGGTTGGTTGGGAACTAGAAGTATTGTTTTCCCTTTCTGCAATTAGAGTGTTCTCTAATTATTGTTTCCCAGCACACTTACTCTGCTGTGACTGTTAAGTTTTATTTAATTGTTTAAACACGTGGTTTGCAGGAAACATTCTGATTGATGACAAAAGCCCACTTAAAAGTTTATTGTCTCTAAAAGTTTATTGCCATTAATGGGAACACATTTGAAAAGTAAAAAAGAACATCTAAATGCTGTTGACCAGTCTGTACTATTATGATGCAGCTGAACCCCTTGTACATCTTATTACCTTTTTCATCATAAATTAAGATCACTTATGAAAAATATCCCATCTATGTTAACTTCCTTTCACAACTGTCAGAGATGCTTTGTAGCTAAGGTCATTGTTTCACATTATACATTTACTTTCAGTTATTTGGAACTGTTGTAAATTACTGCCCTTTAGAGAGAAGCAACACATTCAAATGTCCTGATGCCTTGGAACACTGCAATAATAATGGCTTTGCTGTGTACTTCACATATTGCCTGTATTTCGTTTTTGACATGTACAGTATTGTGAACTGTATCCCTTGTATCATTTATCTTACATCAGCCATAAGTGCCATGAACAGTTTTATTACAGACAGCTGTTGCTTAGCCATCATTGGAAATTCAGCTCTTATCAGTCTGTGCTGTCATTACAGACTGTTGTCCAAAATTTATCCTACTGTTCTCACCTGGGTGATAGCTGTGCATAAAATACCTAAACCGATGTCATGATCCTTTGATCAATTTCTTCCAGTTTATATAAAATCTTGGCTTTTTGTGAACATTTTAGTCCTATCAGATATGAATAATGAAGTAGGCTGATGTTTATAAATGTAAGCTTCCACATGAAAATGTGCACATCTACTGTAGAATATAAAAAGATGAATCCATGGTGGCTTAGTGGTTAGAATGCAGTACTACAAGGTAACTTTGCCCACTGCCAGGAATTCAATCCCAAGCAACACAAGGCTCTATCCTTCCAAGATCAATAAATGAGGACCCAGATTATTGGGGTCAATGTGCTGACATTGTAAACCCCTCAGAGAGTGCTGTAAAGTCTAAGTGCTATTGCTAAGTGTCATTGCTATAATGTTATTTTCGCACTGGCAGCAAAATGAATAAAATCCAAAGTTATTCTGTGCTTTTCATCTGAGATCTACACATTTCTAACACCCCAGAATTATCTAACGAGCTCTTCCTCACATCATCGAATGCAATCATTTAAGGCTTTAGAGAATTGGAACAATCTTTATTGTATTGTTTTACGCTGTCCAAATTCATTTTTCACAAGATGGTCAGTCATACAAATTCGATTAATAAATAATACTAATAGTAAAAAAAAATATCCTGAAGTCCAGTATCTCAGGTATGGCTTTGACCAATACATTTGCTAAGAATCCTTCCTCTGAGCCATATGAGTGAGCTAGGTAGGCAGTAGCAGGATTGTTACTATACATTCTGTACAGTCATCCAGTCTGCATGTGATAGCTTACAGAGAATATAAAAGAGAATCTTCTGAAGCTTTAGTTTAGCCATGTCTGACTTTCCTTCAGCTTAGTCTTATCAGATCCAGGGATCAAGTAGAAAGTTTGCTTCAAGCCTGGGAAGCTTTGCTGAGATGTACAGTGCCATACGGGCAAGCGCAGAGAAGTACTTTGCTATGCCTGCACATAACTATTACATCTTTTTAGGCTTGGGCAAGAAGTAAGCACAATTTTCAGCAAACACTGCCTTATTGATTGGTTTCTGGTATATCAGAATTGGACTGCTGCTGTTGATTCTTATCCATAAAAAAACTTTTTATAATCTGGATGCAGGATTTTTGAGAGAGACACTCTTTTCACCCAAAAGTAAAGATTCATTATTTATATACATCTTTAATACTCTGCATAATGTTAAATAATTGAATTCATGAACCGATTTAATTTATATTTTCACAGAGTATGTTTAGCCTCTTCTGCACACAATGTTCTCCCTAGTGTTGTTCTCCTTTGTGAAAGCTAGCAAGATAGTGTGTTAGCATAAACATTTGCTGCCTGCATTTTCATCTCCATTCTGCTGCTATGTGGCAGACGAGAGTTTCCTGTCTGCAAAAGGAGTGAGGTGAGGAGAGAGGCAGGCTAGAAAATGCCTCTTTAGGTGCCAGATCATCTGCAATCAATTCTCCAAGCCTACAGAGCAATTGTAGGAATACAGAATTGGCACTAAAGGAGCCATTATCCCCTGTATCTCTCTTCCCATTTTCTTGCATCCATGGTAAGAGATGCCGAAGACAGCAAAACATTCTCTTCAACACTTCTCTTGGTAGGTTAAGTGGAGGGAAGCAAGACAATGATCTATGGTGGGCAGAAGATGTGCTCCTATGACAAATAATCCCTATATAAGGGTGTACTTTTGACACCCTTGTCTACCTGTCTTCCAGAAAACTGATGGACACTTATCAAAATGTACAATTTTCCAACCCTTTGATCAAACTCTTCTGTGTATTCTCTGCTAGGGCTGGTGGATAAGCTTACCCATATCTGCAGTGATGACTAAATTGTGTCTCTTCTATACATGCATGCACAAACACACTTTTTTTTTTTCATTTTCCCAAGCCTTCTAGTTTGGGGATCTGCTGCTAGGTCTGGTGAAGTTGTCAGAAAAACTGGGAGGGTTGACTCTCTTGCATGGTGAATGAACCCATTTTTTTTTCCCTGTCAAAAAATGGTTGGCTGTAAAAACCATTGATCACAGAGGCTATGTTTGCCACAGCTTCAAGTCCCCAAAAACGAAAAGGCACATATCTAAATTTACCTCAATAGCCTGACTTGCAAGGATTGTGTTAGCTAAAAGGGAAAGCACCACATTAAAGCTAGAAAAGAGGGGGAAAACAGCATTGCAGGTTGATTTCACAACGGGCCAGGAGTGACTAAAAGATAATCTAAGCTGTGTCTGTCTTCTTGAAATGTATCTTTCAATCATGGTTAGAGGCTTCTAAAGAAGCATATTTTCTTGAAACACATTTCCTTGGAAGAAAAATTATAAAAATATTTTACTAAAATTGTCCCAAAGGTGATTTTTTCCAAAAGATGCAACTGGACTTCCTTGTTTGTTGTTTGTTTGTTTGTTTTTTCCTTTGAAAACATTTCATTTCTCATCCAAGTTCTGAAGAAGCTTCTTGGATGAGAAGCAAAACATTTTCAACTGGGAAAAAAAATCCCAAGAAAAGTCCAATTGCCTTTTGGGAAAGTTCCTTTGGGACAACCATGGCCTAGAGGATTGAGAATCTTCACAGACATTTTACTACAAGTAATTTCCTTTTCTTATATGCCGATTTATGACTGCCATGATCATTTGATTTTGATCTTCTCTTCTTCTTCCACAGAACTGCACCGAAAACACAGTACACTGGTTGCTCTGTACATGAAAATAACAATGGACAAGCTGCTTTTGAAAACCCCATGTATGACACCAACACTAAGTCTGTCGAAGGGAAGGCTGTGCGATTTGATCCAAACCTGAACACAGTTTGCACAATGGTATAACATTGCGATGACCTGACTGCAGGGGTTTGAAGATTGAAATGTGGTCATAGTGGACCTACCGTTCACTGGTTTTTAAAAGAAAAAAGAAAAGAAAAGCACATTTTTCAGGATTTCCTGGATCACCTTCTCCTGAGGATGAGACAGAGACTAGAGTGGATTTCTTTTTTTTTTTTTTTCATAAATATATATTGACTTCATGATTACTATGGAGTATTTTAAAGAACGTCTGCTGCACTCCATGAGTGCTTATTCACAGTTTATTTGCTTTTTTAAAAAAGAAGATTATTCTAAAAAAATAATAAAATAAAATAATAACATATTTGCATATATTGGAGGAGCATCCACTATCAGTACGTCTGTGCTTTATAAACTGCTAGAGGGACTGGATTTCAAAGAACAAATTATATGTGATAGGAATTAAGAGTTATATTTACAGGAGACAGCAAGAGCCTATGGCTTCTCTTTAATAGTCACAGGCAAAACCATTCCATCATATCTGGTCTTTAATAACATTTTCCTCTCTTCTCTTCCTCTTCACTAACTATGAATTTCTGAGATTATGCCATGATCATTAACGTGCTTAAGCTTGCAAGCACAACCCATTATTTCTGAGCCACAATGGGATAATTAAGTGTCTGGTATCAGATTCTTTTAATTCACAAGTTCCATTCCCTGCTCTGTTGTTCTTGTCATGCAAGCATCTTTTATTTTATTTTTTCTTCATGTTATCTGTCCCAATGGTGATCAATTTGTCAGCGATATAATAAGATTTGAGAAATGCCACAGCTGCAATTATCTTGGTTGCTGAGATCTATTGCAAAAGTATATATATTTCACATTGCCCCTTCTTTTCACAGTAATTCAATTTTCTCCAAGTGAACAAATGGCAAGTTAGAGTATCATCACATTTCCAGACAATGAAGGTGACTAAATGGTACATTTCCCATCTCACTCTATCACACATCAATTTTATTTCTACACTGCATTAAATGATGGAGACAGACTTGATCATCATGGTGCCATCAACAAAAATGTAGATTTCGGCTCACCAATGCCTTTGATGCATTTCTCAAAATGTCCATGTCTTCCCTGTTCTAAGACAGGGAATAGCATGATACATACTTATGGAACATACCTGTGAAATTTTTTGTCTCACAGAAGAAAACCCACAATTTCCGTGTATCATATTACAATGTACACAACTTCCTGAATTAGGGGTTAATCTCTTAGCATTGAACTCTCTTTCTTTACTGAGAAATACACAATTTCAGGAGTGCATTTACCTTAATTAAAAGAAATTAATTTCTTCTTTAATTTCCTTACATCTGCAATCCAGGTCTTGGTAAAAAAATCATCACCAACGTCTAGCATTTCGTATGATAAGGAATCTGTCATGAGTTTGCTTTTTTCTTAAATGTAGCCTATGATTTACACATAAACATACCTTTTTGTCAGTTTTATAATATACATTCTGCACGGAAGAAGGTAATTTTGGCATTACAACGTTTGTGTCATTATTATATGCTGTTCCAAGAAATAATGGGTTTCAGTAAGTGCACTGAATGTTGTGCCAAAGCAATGCCCCATATTAGTATAGGTACAAAGGGTGCTGCCAACACAAATATTTTAAATGAAGGCTCTAGTTCACAAGCCTATTAAGCCAAAGTACAATCAATTACAATTGAATGGGTCTGTTTAATTCCAATCAGGAGATTATTTTCCTACTGTTTTAAGGTTCAACAAATTCTGCTTCATATTAATTTGGGAAGTTTGTTTTCAAATGTACTTTAGAATTTATGTTGTGGAGTTAAACCTTAAATTACACTTGTTCTATTGCAGTATACAATATAAATTATGGTACAGAAATGAATACGCTCATTTCTCCAAATCATACCTTTCTCTGTCAGGTTTGAGATTCCATCGATCTGTTTCGTTCTCATATAAAATAATACAATTTTAGTTTAGGCTGGAGTTTTATAACTGAATTATCAAAACATGGTTTGAGTAATGTCCATATCATTGTTCATTGTCTTCCTTTGATAGCATGAAATGATTTTGAACTCATCAATGCTGTACATTAGCTGGTGTGAATTATCTGGAAATATTCTTTTCTCAGATACAAACATCTCTATGGGAATAAAAAATAATTTTTATTAATGTAATAAGAGAGTGCCTATTGCCCCAAAAGGATTACAAGTTTCCCATTTCCATCCTCCAATCTGTATTAAACCAAGAACTGCTGCTTGGATTTCTATAGTGTTTGATGAATTTCTTATAAACCATTTTACAATGTTTTCTTTTGAAAATCACGTCCATCTTTCCAGATACTGTCTTCTACTAAAAGAATGCCATTTTTATATTTTATACCATCAATTTGTTATTTATTCTGGTTTATTCAAATGATTGCAATAATGATGATTCATTCATTACTGTTAAGGTTAATATTTGAGACCTTGTTTAAAATCTTGTTTCTTCTGCAACTGGCTACTCCTCTTATATTAATGCATACACTTTTGTAAAGAAGTCTATTTTTATGAAAAAAGGGGATTTGTAAAAGTATGATGTAAATTTTCAGTGCAATGTAAACAAATAAAAATGGATAATTGCTTTTGTAATACAAAGTGTGTGTGTTTTTTTTTTATAAAAGATTTAGATCCATAACAGCTGTGGAAGTTGGAGAAAAGTTAGCCAATTTTGGGGGGGAATATGGCATTTCCTTGCTATTGTGTGTTTGTGTAATTTTGTGTATGTGTGTGTTTGGGTTGCTTGTTAAGTATAAAATACTGTGAAATTTTTAAATTATGTCTGAAAATAGAAAATATTCCAGTTAGTAAACACATTATAGATTATGCCATTAAATACAAAGAAGCAATTAATAAAATGACAATACATTTTAATCTAGTATAAATTATTTGCAGATTTATGAATAATGCCATGAATTACAATATGTTCACCCCTAGCTCTAAATAAAGATCCATTATTGAATTGATTGAGATCAATAAACTGTTCCTGAAGCTTAGCAAAATGCATGCAGTAGAATAAAGCTGTATTCAGGAACTGTAAAATTAGATCTATACTTCATACAATAGCACCCTTTCATGATTTAATCCAGATGAAGTTAAATACTGCAGGATGTCTAAAATTTCATGTTTTATGCTATGGAAGATAATAAGAATTTCATGTATTTTTAATGCTATGGAAGAAAATAGGGCAGCATTGTGGAAGCCTAGTGGTGAAGGCAAAAGCCTCCTATTAGGAATTTTGAAAGTTCAATCCTAGGCAGCAGCAGATGTTTCTCTAGCAGAGAAAAAAGAGAATATTTGCTGTGAACTCTGTGTAGACATCAGGAAGGGCAACCGTCCAGTAAACATTCAGTTCCATTACACCCCAATTAATTAAGGGATTACAAAATTGTTTAAAAAATACACTATGGAAGATAATTAATGGATAATTTCATACGTGAGAACTTTGTTTTTTTGTTTTTGTTTTTTACTTTCATCTGAACTGGGAATTATAGATGTTTAACCAGAACTTGTGACATATCTTTTGTTAATGACAGTTCAGATCCTAGCAACCCAGCCAATTTTGCCAGTGGTAGGGAAAAAAAAGGAATTGGAAATTATAATTTGTCATTCTGTAAAAATTTCAGTTTACCAAAATGATAAACATAAAAATCATTGTTATTTGAATAAATCATTTATACTGCCTAGTTTGTATATAAATCATATCTAACATATATATGCATATACAATACAAAAGGAACATCTATTGAATGTATTTGATCTACCACAACATGATTGGTAAGGAATGGTTTTGTATTCCTAATAGCTGCTGATATAATATCATTATGGTTTGGCTTAGATTTCTATGTTTTAGATAATGGAGGAACAGAATTATTTATCACTCATTGTGATCTTGCTCGTTCTTATGCTTAGAATGCCATATATTTCCCTATTTGTTTTTTTATTCATTTAGATATGTCTGACTTTTGGCAACTTTATAGGCAAGTGCCCACCATGCTACCCTGTCAAGCACAGCTTCTTTCAATTGTTGATTGTTCAACTTTGTTTCAGATTTGATGTTATCAAGACAGCATGTTCTTCGTTTGTCCCTTCTTCTTTGTCCACTAACCATTCCTAGCATCAATGCCTTCTCCAACAGATTTGCACATGTGAAATGGCCAAAGTACATCAGATGTAGTCTTATGGTTTTTAGCTTCTAGTGATATGTTTGGTTTTATATGATTTTATATCTCTTTATTATCTCACATATCTCTGAGATATTTGTCTGGTATGCCTTTAGATGCTCTTTAACATGTATCCATAAGGTGTTGTAGAATCTACTAGCTTGACCAAATTCAATAAAGGATTGGACCAATGCATGGAAGTCAAGTGAATCAATATTAGCCTTGATGGCTGTGTCATTGCCTCTATAGGCTATCTGCTGACTTCTGGGTTTCCTTGTGGACTTAGTTGGCCCCCGTGATGGATAAGGTGAATCAAGACAGCAAGTCATTACTTATGTTTTTATCAAATTATATTTGAGTTTATTTGTATGCCAGCTACTTTCAAAATTCAGGAGAGTCACAATTATAAAAATAGGGTGGACACTGCCAGGTCTTCAATTTCCGCCTCCATCAACATGTTTCTGTATAAAATTAAAACATTTTGAAAGTTCTCATATTACATTAAAGAAGGAAAAATACCCAAAGAAATGAAGGAAACTTGTACTGTTCATAGAAACTTCTGAAATTCAATTAATTCCTACTTGTCTGCATGTTTTTGAGGTAGAGCTGATGTATAAAATGGCCTTCAAATGCTCTAGAAAATATTTTGGTAATGAAAAAGTAGGAACTATTCTGTAAACTTGTCCATACATTTACTTTTGGTATTTAATTTGGTATCTTCCTTTTTTTAGGTGACTCTTGATGTCCAGTTTCACCCAGTGAAATACGTTTCAGGTTTTGTTTTTGTTTTTTTCATTGCTGCATTACCATAAATTATATCCCCTCTCCAATGTGCAGATTTTAATCAAAATATTTCTACAGTACTGTTCTTAATACTGTATATCCAGTTCTGAATGTTGTCTCAAATACTATGCAATGTTGTATATTGCTTTTTTTCAGCAGGACATGCATTTGTTGTGTGTTTTATCTGACATACATTTTTATAAATAAATGGATTCATTTTTGGATTTTATGCTGAAAAAAACATCACAGAAGCCCCAAAAGTATGAATAACAATGCATCATTCTGGTGTTGAATTGCAAATATCTTTAGAACTGCTTTGTAATGAGTCTTAAACAGTATTAAAAATTAGATTTTTTTTCTTTTTGATCAAGGAAAACCAATAACTCAAAACATTGTTATGTCATATGAACATGTATACTGCAAGATTGTCTAGCAACAATTCAACTAAAATATTGGCATTTTCAAATAGTCTCTGAATACCTTGGTTTAGTGTCTACCTATATTTTTGGCTATGTAAGAGTAAGATACCCAGCTGAATGATTTTCTAAAAAAAAAAAAACTGTTTATAAACTTGAAAGAAAATAAGTAACAAAATAAGCTGAAAATATGCTTTTTTAAACATAAATCCAGCTCTTTGAAGTATGTTAAGTAGTTGTGTAGAAAAGCAATGTCTATTCTTTTGCTAAAGTGTAGAACAAGCCTCACAAATATTTGTAAGAGCTGAACAGCTTTAATAATAAGGAAAACAAAAGACAATAGAAAAGTGGGTTCACACATTTTTTTTTCTTACATTAATTTCTGCTTTGGCAACAGGTAGCTCTGAGAATGCTAAAACCCTGTAAGAACATGCATCGCATTTGCTGCCACTTTGATGAGCACACAAGAAAGGAAGAATTATTTCCCCCCTCCAAAAAATGTAAGACTTTCCCCATGCAGTTTTTAGCCCTTACTTTTCCCCCTTCTTTGCAAAACAGACACCGTTTTGCACATTTCCACAAGTAACATTTTGCACCTGAAAATTGTATCAAGATTTATGATTTGCTTTGCACCCACTTCTCTTTTAGTGACTACCCCAGTCAATGACAATTCAAAATGCAATGGTAATAAAAAAAAGTCATTTTCCAAAGAATGTGCATATTTGCAACTAAATTTCATGCACTTGGCACCAATGCACATTGGAGTAATGTTGGAGGAGAGTCAGAGTAGCACTGGCAAAGAGTAATACTGATGAAACTGTAGGAGAGAATTTTATCTGAATCTGATGGCAGCAACCAGTGATCTTTGCAGACTCTTTCTATCATGCCCCTGTTGGAGTCTGAATCTGCGGGGGAAGATGAGTTGGAACAGGAGCTGACAGAGATTGAAGGGGCAACTCCTTTGTCTTTGGAGGATAACTGGGGAAGGGCAGGGATTTTTGGGATCAGAAAGGCTTGTAGACAGAGAGGAGCAGGAGAGACAGAGCTCAGGCACTAAGCAGGGACCACTCCCTCCTGATCCTAG
>JANHFJ010008498.1:0-15052 GCA_032468195.1 Cerberus rynchops
TCTCCGGGGGCAATTCATTCCAAAGGGAGGGTGCCCCCACAGAGAAGGCTCGAACCCTCGGGGCTGCCAGACGACACCGTCCTGACAATGGAACCCCAAGGAGGCAACCCTATGGGAACGCACTGGCCGGTGGGAGGCTGATGGTGGCAACAGGCAGTCCCGTAAGTACCTGGGTCCCAAGCCATGGAGCGCTTTAAAGGTGATAACCAACACCTTGAATCGCACCGGAAAGCCACAGGGAGCCAATGCAGCTCTCGGAGGAGAGGTGTAATATGGGAGTTCTGAGGAGCCCCCAGAATCACTCGCGTAGCCGCATTTTGCACCAACTGCAGCCTCTGGATGCTCTTCAAGGGGAGCCCCATGTAAAGAGCGTTGGCATGTATTTATTTTTTATTTTTCACATTTCTGAACTACCCATGTCTTTCAAAAGAGGTGTTACCTAGATGGGTAATGAAATTTCTGTAAACAAATAATGAAGGTTAGAGAGAACCAAGAACTCCACAGTTAAACCATGAGGTACATAAGTTCTCTTTTAATAGAATTAATTATGTACTGTTTTCCTATGTAATTTTGTAATCATTTCAAAATATTGGAATTTTTCAACTTTTAGTTATTGGTTAAGAGATAATAACTTAATGCTATCTTAATCGCCTGCTAGAATGTCTAATGCTTTTAAACTCATATTGCAATTTAATAAAGAGAAATTCATTTACCAATCAATTAAAACAGATCTTTTGAGTTATGTAAAAAAGAGAAGATTCAGAAAAGAAATGGAATTGATTTATCATTGGCAGGTTACATTAATGTTAATTGAACAGCATTAAATCAATCATATAGAAACTTACTTAAAAACAGTGCCAACCCTACTTTGAAAAACAAATCAGTCATCTCGTATTTACAATAAAACACTGTAAAATTATTTCTGTAGTACTTCTATAAGTAAGCTACAAAGTAAAATTACTTGCAAATAAATCTTCCTTAAACTGGAAGACATCCGGTTTTACAAATATATAGAAAAATATTACAATAATGTAATTTTATGCTGGTCAATAGGGTTTTGCAGATTTCAAAATATTTTGGGTTACCATGTATGAGCTTGTGCCCATGCAGGCAAGTTTTTTGCGTCCAAACAAGCTAAGTATAAAAGCAATTATGATTCATAACATACTCAATAAAGCAGGATTCCCACTTTAGGCAATGTATAAAGCTTTTGACTCTTCATTAGATTAGCAATTACTATCTGCAAGGCAAGCCAAGGAGGAAAAGAGCTGAATGTACAAACAAGCACATAATGAATAACAACCCAAAATTCTGGTTTATTTTTTTCCATACAAATGCAAGCATATTGCGTATAACTGGCAGATGTTTAAAGCTCTTGACTATTATTATAACACTCCCTTAAATTTGTTGCTAACATGCAACATTTCCTGAGGACAATAGCTACATTCAGCCTTTATTGATAAGGATCCATCCTTTCTACCTTCTATCTATTCCTAAATATTTAAATCTGTTTTTTGTGTGAAGTCTTTGTGGCAAAAACTACAAACCTTTTATGAGCTCAGTATTAGAGGTTGATAATCAACAAAGGAAGCTGGCCTCCACATCTTGACATGATTCACTATGAGCCAAGAAGCGTATTTTTCTCTTATTAGGTGTGATTGAAATAGCTATAATAGAGGTACAGAATTATGTGTTTTTTGAGACAAGGTCTCCATTGCATTTCTTCGTGAATCATTGCTGCAAGCTTTCAGTTATTTAAAAGTCATGATATAATCTGTAATTAACACAGAAGCAAAAGTGTGAAGATGAGCAAATCTCACTGTTACACAATCAAACTTGTTGTCTTTCAGTATGAAAGTCAATTGTCTTCTCAGTTCTGTTTTTCATTCAGAAAAAAAATGTGCTTCAGAAAGAAGTCTGAACAACACTGCTTTAAGCTACAATATTTCAAATGTCAGAATGAGTGAAGCAAGGAAATAATGAAGATAGATCTGCTTCTGGCAGAATTTCTCACGAGTATCCCAAATTCGTTGAGTTTCCTTTGAAAACTAACAATTGTCATCCTTCCATGATACATATAGAGATCAGGTAGTAACACATAAAGGTACTTTTTAAAAGAAGCCTCCTTCCACAAATATTTTTGGCAAAAAGGGGAGAATAGCGAAATCAAAATTAGTGTTGCTTTCAGTACTGATACAGATGAATACTTTATAGGTAGCCCTCAACTTAATACCATTCATTTAGTGACCATTCGAGGTTACAATGGCACTGAAAAAAGGTGACTTATGACTATGACTATTGTACCATCCCCTTAGTCATTTGATCAAAATTTGGTGTTTGGCAACTGACTCATATTTATGACTTTTGCAGTATCCCCTGGGTCATGTAATCCCCTTTTGCAGCCTTCTGACAAACAAAGTCAATGGGGAAACCAGATTCACTTAACAACCATGTTACTAACTTAAGAACTGCAGTTATTCACTGAACAATTGTGGCAAGAACGCTCGTAAAGGAGACAAAACTCACTTATCAACTATCTCACTTAGCAACAGAAATGTGGGGCTCACCTGTGGTAGTAAGTCGAGGAATACCTATATTTATTAGAGAGTAAAATAACAATTTCTTTTACAGCTTTTATCATCCCTATTTTTCTCATTGTGTTACTGAAGGTAAAATAGGCTTGTGAAGTAAATGAACAAGAGGAATTTCAAGGCTCAACGTTTTTCTTAAAAGAAAAAAGAAAGAAAAGTAAAAAAAAATGTATTACATTTAACTGATGTTGTTTGTTTTGTTCCAAAGTTTCCCATGAAAACTGAAACCTTTGCTTATCATAAAACTAGGCAATTTTAATGATATCTGATGTCTAATTTGCAAAGGGAACATTTAATAAATTGCAGTTCAAAGGGGCGGGGATGGGAAGATAATCAGACGTGTAAAATTAGAACAGTGTTTCTTAACTATTTTCTCTCAGGACCCCGTCCCACTTTTAAAAATTATGAAGGACCCCGAAAGAGCTTTCATTTGCATGTTATGTTTAAAATTAAAATTGATGCATTTGTTTTCCCTATCATTCATCACAATCATTTGATGGGATTTTAATAACGCACTATTTTTTTTAACATATACTGGGAAATAGTTTTAATTTTGATAACCCCCAAGAAAGTCCTAGGGATCCTAGGACCACACTTTAAGAAATAAATTAGGACATGAATTAGGATATTAGGAATTATGCTTGGTTGGACACAAGTTTCCACGTTGCTCTAGATGCAGTGCTAAACTAGTGCTAAATTTCTGCATTGAATCAGAACTTCACTGATGCTACCCAGAAAAGGCAGTGAAAAGAGATTTACTGCTTTTATTTTCTAGTTATGGGTAAGCAGTTTTCCAATCTTAGCTGCAGGATTCTTTTCTTTTCCAATGTCTTGCTGCTGTATCCCTGTTGCTTTCTAGTCACTCTTTGAGGCAATTTACCCCCCCTCCCCACACACGGTGGTAATTGCAGAATGGGAAAGAGGACAATATGATGTCTTACTGCAGTTGTTAGCGGTTCTCCATTACATAGGTGGAAGTATTGATTCTCTCAAGTTGAGAAACAGTGGCGAGCCACAAAACAGGACTAAAAACCTGAAAACCTGCTGGTTGTGTGGATGGAGCCTCAATTTTCTAAAGCAAGTTTAAGCAGATGGAGGAAGGGTATGTGTATTAAGCACCAGAAGCTAAGTTTGTGTAACACACTTCTGTTCTGGCAAATGAAGAAAACACCAGCTTCTAAGTAGTTTTCAATTTTCCTAATATTCATAATTTAGAAAGGGTGACAATCTATAAAGTATAACAAACATTCCTAATACATAGATTAATATATTAAAATTTACAAGTAATCCTTGCTTAACCATTGGTCGTTTAGCAACTGCTTGAGTTATGACAGACCCTCCAAAAACTACTTATCATCTAGTTCCAGAGTTCCAAAGGTTTCACATCCTTCCATGACTGCATTTCCCACATGTAGCAACTGACTCACATTTTGGCTGTCTGCAGCATTCTATAGTCACCTGACTATAATTTGCTTTTTTTTTTTTTTACCTGTTTCCAGTTTTGGGGCTGATTTCCAGAAAAAAAAAAGATAGATATATATGGATTCACTTAACAACTGCTGTGTTCACTTAACAACTATTATGCCACAAAAAAAGTTGCAAAATCAGAAGTAGTCACACTTCTGGGTGCTTTGACTTATGATCATCATGACTTGAGATGGGAATATACAGGCATACCTGTATAGAAATTCCTTTAACATTCTGTGGCAGGAGGAAAGCTGTTTTTTTTTCTCTGTTGTCTAACATTTTGGTCATATTCCATTTTTATTCTCTAGGTGCTTAAGATAACTTCTGATAATCTCATTTCATATCATGTCATTCAAGTAAGTGTAGCATACTTACATTAACAGATATTTTTGATATCTTTTCTATACTTTCTACTCTGAAGTTTGAAGACAGTTTAAATGGTTACAGGAAAAATCAACAAATTGAAACAAATACAGAGTTTCATTTATGAAGAATACATTAGACCTTGGAGCTTTTCCATGCCTGCAAAATTAAGGCAAGGCAAGGCACTGTCACCATGAAATTTTCTTTATCTGATACATATATACATATACAGGAAGGCAAATTCTGATTCTGTCTTTCTATATATATATGAAAAAAGAGAAGAAGACATGTTCTGGAACATGTCTTTGACTCATACTGAATTTATTCCATACTCAAGATTGCACAAGATCAGTATCTCAGCTTCTGAGTCAGAATCTGCCTTTCTCAGAGTCCATAAGAATGCATTTATTGCATGTGCGAACATGAACAAATGCAGATTGGATGACCTTTCTAACTCTTTAAAAGATTGTCTTAAAAGTTGCCATTTCCATAATCGCCTCTACTCAGTCAAGCATGAATAAAGCTAAGGAAGTATTCTGACAATGTAAAACATAGTCCTTTTCTAAGTCTAGAAAAGTCTTTTTCTAGTCATAGTCTTTTTCTAGTCCTTCATTAGACACCACAACTGTCTAATGGAAGCACCCGCCTCCTTGCTATCAGTTTAAATGGAAAAGCTCTGGATGTGATCAGAATTACAGTAGTTGTATACATTTAACAGTTTAAAAGGTTTGCCTTACAAATATATATGAATGATGCTGCATTACAGGATACAAACTCTGTTTACTTCCAGATTATCTTATTGAACCATTTAATGTAGCTTTGAAATTGTGTAAATTGATCTACTATTTGGACAGTGGCTTAACCAATATTTTCAGTTTTTGTTTCACAATCACTTTGGATGATGGGGACAGACACATAAAGTCAAATAAATAAATAAAATTTTAACCAAAGACAATAAACTAAATGTAAAAGAATTAAAATTACTTTCCAGATTAACCACCACCGTTAAAAACAAAACAATAACAACATGAAGTACTAAGGAATTTACTAATTCAAGCAATTCTGAATCCTTTCAGACTTGACGTTGTAACAGATAAATTACAAGGATACAAAAGCCAAAAGACCATCTCTATTTTTAAAGATAAAATTTAGTAAAAAATATTTTATTGATAATCAGCCTAGCCAAACTAAGATAACTTATTGCGGAGTGATGACAAACATAGAACATTTTTCCAAAAATGTACTGTGCGGATTGAATATGAAAAGGCTGAGTTTTACAGTTTATATATTCTTATGAATATATAAAAAGTAACAAATAAAGTGTGTATTTTAATATGTGCTGCTCGTGGAGCGCCCTCTGGTGGCCAAACATAGGTGTCAAACTAAGCTACACAACTTTCTTCTGACTTTACCATGGTGTTTATATCTTTTCAACTCTTAAGAGATGTTTTGACTGGGAGATGCCTTCAGTTTGAATTGCAATCCATTTTTGCCATCAGACACAACGCTTAATGCTTTCAATAAGAACTATGTGTCAATGGCGGCTGACACTATTTTATGACATTGCTCACGATTAAATCTAAAAACAGCTGCAAAGAGAAGAACAGACTAATTTCTTCCTTTGTAGAATAACCAGTGACATCACTTGGAGATAGCATCTCTACTTTCCATGAGACAACCTGATTCAATCACCTAAATACAATTACCCAAGGAAGCATTAGCTCATTACTTTAAAAAGAAAAAAAAGAGAGGAGCAATTCTTATAAAACTTTCTTGTTAAACTTTTGGAAACTATTCTTATTTAGTCATAGGTGGTAAACAGAGGCAATTAGGTATAGAAATTGAATTAAATAAATAAATAAAATAAATAAATTAAAAAGTTACGCAAATGTGTGGTCAACTTTGCTCATTTTTTAAAAAAAACACCAAAATACCCTTGTTCTTTATATAAAGATAAGACATAAATACTGGAAATTAGAGATTGGATCCGGATTAGTCAAGTTTATAGCAAATGAATTGAAATCAAGAGAGCCTAGTGAGTTCAGTGTCTATTCTAAAAATTATCTAACACTGTATTATTTATGAACGTTATTGAAAACAACGTCTAACTCAAGTTATACTTGTTTTCTAAACTGAGGCCCAAGAGAATATATTTATTTCTTTATTTACAAATGCAATATTTCCACAAGAAGGTAGACATGGCCATAATCAAATGTTATACCTTCAACGATCAACATCAATACCATTCTTGAATTTATTCAGGTTTTACAAAAAACAAGAAAGCATTTGTAAATGATATTTTATAAAGAAAAAAAAGGTGCCTTTCCTTTTTGTTTTGTTTACAAAAGGAAAAACAAGTTATAGCCATTTTTGTGGCATTTGTTAAGTGAATGGCACAGACATTATGTGCACATTATGGTTGTTAAACAAATACATTGTTTGCAATGAATATTTTTTGCTGGAAACTGTAAGTAAACACTGGTTTCCAATGAAAAGCATTGTAAATTATGATCTCGTAACTATGGAAGGTTGCGAATGACCATAAATATGGGCCAGTTGTCGAGCACCTGAAATGCCATCATATAATCACCTGGGGATGTGTGTGTGTCAGATATCAGAACTAGCCCTGGGGAGGTCCATCATAATTACATATGGTTACTAAGGGATTGGGCATAACTTGAGGACTAACTCTATGCAATTCTTACACATATGAAAGCATATATGATCACAAGAGCAGGATATATTTTAGAAAGCGGAAGAGAGAAAATGTGTCTGTTGTGCTGGTGCTTCTCTTGTGTTGCCGAACAACTTATACAAACTCCTGATACTTGGTTTACTTTCTTCTATTATAGTGGAAAATGATAAAAACTATCAGCACTGTTAAGGATTGCATTCAGTCTTGTTATTTTTGTGAATGTTAACAGCACAATGATTTGCTAAGAATTCATAGTATTTCCAGAACACTCAGCACCCTGCCACAATCATTGGCCTTCAGGATTCTAAGGTGTTGATAGGCACCTACCATAGACACATCATTCACAAGTGGATCCTTTCTTCTTAAAAAATAAAGTGTTTATTGGCAAATGTGGAAGACAATTAATGCTTATCTGTATTTGTGGCTTCATTTCTTGGTGGGTCAACTAACATGGAAGATGGGGAAACCATTCTTCCAAGATCATACTTGAACTCTTTGAAACCAATCAACACCCCGAGCTTCTGAAGACATTCAGGAACTTCTGATTCTATAATAATTTCTTCTTCCTTTTTGTATTTTCCCCTCACTCTCAAAGGAGACATCATAAAGTATAAACAGCATCCTAGGAGCTCTGATAACCTCTTCAAAAACTTTGCATTAGCTTAACACATTTTCACTTTTAAAATCAAGCACAAAGTATGTTTTCCCTTTCTCTCCCATCAATATTTGCTCAATGTCTAGAAGAGTTTCTGTGCGTATTATACAGGAACTACCTTTCTGTACGCAGATATTATTAACTGTAAACTGAGCAAAAGCAATACGGTATGTCCTTACCATTTTATTTACATTCCACTAACTATTGTAGAGTAGCTCTTGTTATTTCCAGGCAAAAGTTGATTGCCTAATAACTGAAGTTAATTGACATGCTGTTAAGAGGGCTGTATTCATGTATTCATTTTATAAAGATTAATCAACAAATTATTTTTAAATATTTTCTGTTATATTTCAAGACATTCATGAGGTTAAAGTGTTTTGTTTTCCATAGCGGAAGTGCTTGAATATTTTTACATGGAATAAAACCCCCAGGAGATTGATTTGTTATTCATTTCAAAAGATTACTTTGCCCAAAGAACTGGCCTATCTTATTTGAAAATATGGTTACTGTTATCTGTGATAATTCACAGCTCTTCCTCTCTATGGCACTTTTTCTCTAACTGAAATAGAATCTTGGTTTGTTTAGCTTTAGTCACAAATGCTAATTCATTAGTCACAAAAGTAAAAAAGAAGGAAAAACAAGTTTCTAATCTTCTTCTTGCAAACCCCTTTTCCTCCGATTTTTAACACAATCCAGGGTACAAATAATGCAGCCAGATTAAGGTCAAAGGGACAAACAATTGTCCTGTACCTCTGCCTTAAATAATGTATGAGTTGTAAGACACAAGATACCATTTCCCTTCTGTAGAATTTTATCTGTCGGGACAATTTATTCAACAAAGCAGTAGCAAGAAAATTGTCACATGTATTTAAATTATGAAAGATATGGTAAGTTAACCTTACTTAATTGTAAGATCATAATTAAGTAGGAAAGCTAACACTGAAAAAGATTGTTTTCTGGGATTTCAGCAAGAACCAATTACGGATACTCAATTCATTAGACTGGATTATTATTCATCACACAACGAGGACACATTATTGATGGCAGGCTACAATTTATTTATATTTTATACATTTTTATGTATATTTATATATATCGGGTCTTTTATAACTTGTAATTGTTATAGATGTTTCCAGTAAAATTCTTACATATAAATATGTAATTATATTTTACATATTACAGAAGACCTGAAGGTAGAGGCAATAGGAACATTTAAGAAAAAACATATTGTCACAAAATAATTTTTATTAAGAATTAAAATAGTTACAAGTAGTCCTTAACTTACAACCAATCATTTAGAAACAACCAAAGTTATAATAGACACCCCCCCCCAAAGGTATTTTACAACCAATTTCAAAGTCACGACAACTGCATACTCTTCCTCTACTCAATCATATGATTCCATTTTGGGTGCTTGGCAATCAGATCACCTTTATAGCTATAATTCTGGGCGAAGTGGATTACTCAAGTCCCCTTGAATTAAGTATAACCAGGTGGAATAATATAACATTTTATTAATATAATATTAAAACATTGTAAGTTAAATTTACAAAATGGAAATGTTAGTTCTTGCTAGTGGTGGCTTCAAGCCCACCTGTTCTCTTTAAGCCTGGCTCTGTTTTTCTTTCTTAACTTCAGTTTTGCATTATGTGCCCCCCCCTTTTTTTTTTACAAAGAAAACAGTTGCATGAAAATTGACATAAGATTTTAAATTCATTTCTTGCTGTGTATGCATTTTTGTGACCATTTTGCAATCCATACATTTTTGGCAAGTGAATTCTTCTGCATGTATACGGTATTTATGATCTTCAATATTATAGAATTTTACAGACTTTAATCGCACTGCATCACAAACTTAAGAAAACTGCAGATCTCATAATTTCAATTTTGTGTAGTGGCTTAGTAAATATTGCTGATAATATAATTTCATATTAAATGTGAAACAAAATCAATTTCTCTCAGATCTCTCAGATTCAAACTCCCATCATCACAGAGTCGTCACGTGATGTATCGTGACTTTCCCCCTTCACTAAACTGGGCATGGGCATGATCAGCGTGTGATGCATCCAGCCTGCAGGCCATGAGTTTGACCCTGTCTTAACTGATAAATGTACAACATTATAATATTTTACATATTACAGAAGACCTGAAGGTAATAGTCATTTAAAAAAAAAAAGCAGATACTTTTTATCCTATGATCCTGCAAAATGCATGTCTATGATGCATAAACCTAGCCTCTATGTTTGTTTACTAGGAAGAGGGCCTATAAGAGATTATTAGCCATAATTTAGCCATAGATGAATTTAGTTATAGATGATGAGTTATCTGTCTGCTAGTCTACTTCATAAAAGACATTATTTAAAACTATCTAAGCCAGGGACATCCTTTTGCATCATGGAAAAAACATAATGGCATTTTAAAGGTTTAGTAAAATGTCAGAGACTAGTAAAAGTCTTTGGCACTAAGCCAATATTCAAATCTAAAAAAATAATAGCAACACTTTAGATTTTCTACTTGGTAAATTGAGATATGGTCATGCCATTTATCAATTTTTCTTTTCTTTCTTCAAACTTTTCAGTTATATTTACATTCATTTACATCATTACTGACTTCTCATATAGCAATATGAGCAAGTAGGCAGCTATATTAATTTTCTAAAAAATAAATACATTAATTAATTAAAAACATTACTGGATGAAATGCAGTAGTGATCAATGCATCTTTATTTTCCAGGTTAACAGGGATATATGTATACCCATCTAGTGTGTTCTCCTGAATCTTTGGAGTTATTTTGGAACAGAATAGCTGGAGGAGTATAGATCCCATGAATGTAATCTACTGTCAGAAATGTGTGAAATTGGAAGGATTTCTGTATGCTTTGTATTATTTTCCAGATGATAGATGGCAACCTGACTGGGAACCTCAACTGGCTACATTACATTAGGCCAAAAGTATTATTGTTTTTGTCTTCATTGCTCCAGTGCCCAAAGGGTGCCCTAGTTTTCAGAAGATGTACCAACAATTAGGCAGATTGAGACATGGTTTACATAACAGATAACCAAAATGTTAATGTGTGTGTTATTCTCCTGTAATATATCTGATGCTAATATCACCTATCTCCATGTCAGATTCCTCTGAATGTGATTTTATCACCCTCCAGGAATATGGACAGGCTATTGAAGTAGGATATCCAAGTACAAGTTCTCTGATATTTGGCTCTATCATTAATTCAAACTGCCCAGATATCTGGTTGGGTCCAAATCATAATAAAAAAATTTCTCTAAGAAGGGTTCTTAATAATCATTAGCCTAACCATGTAGTGTCTGAACAGCTCTAGATGATCCAGAAAGAAACTGATTGCAATCTGGATTTCAAGCCTTAATATGGAGCAGCATCTGGAAAGAGCAGTATAATTCCTCCTTGATCATACAGAAGCTTTCTATGCCTTCTGGATACACATTGTGCCTTTGTAGATCTATTATAGGACTGGAGTACTTCCGATCACATGTGTGTGCCCATGTGAAATGATGTGAAATGAATATTATTAGGTGACCACACCTTAGCTACTGAACTATGGTATGATAGTATCATCTTTTCAATATCCATATGAAGCCACAGAAGCCATCTTCAGGAGATTTTGAGTGAAATCCCATCACTCCATATAGTTGTAGTCTGATAACTTTCTGACCCTGTGGTTTGTTAGTCCAGGAAAATAGCTCTGTATGCTCATGGGGTAACAATCATGGATATCCTAGTTAAATGAGAGGCAGTAATCTATGATGGCCTCATTGTCACTAGTGCATGACATAGTTGACAGGGAGAACTTAGTTTAGATGTCTACACAATACAGCTAGGTCATGGGCAGGAAAAAAAAGGTTTGGTATAGATACAGTTTACTTCTGCATCTGAATCTGGAGAAGTTGTACAAGCTTTGGAGCAGTATATGTATGTAATGGTTAATTAGATGATAAGGAACAAGCTCACATTGAGGCTTGACAAGATTATCGTATCTGTCCTTTTCTTGATGGAGTATGTACATACTTGAAGGGTATTCCCAGTTTCACATTTTCCAATGGAGGCCCAAGTAGCTTCTGAAATAAAAAGTGCTTTTGAAAGATAGCTATTCCTGGATGGGAATGACTTAGTCACAGATTTATGTGCTGATAACTTAAAAACTGAATTGCTATGAATCACTCTAAATAAGAATACCTTGTTATTAGTTTAAGGAGGTACATTAGTCCAAAGTACTTTGCCTTAATTTTGTATTACATTTTGATATCTGTTCAACAGGTCTGGTAAAGGGTTCAGTGTTTCAGCTACAAAAACGAAATATTCGAATAATTACCTCAAAAATATTTATATGCTCAAAATCAAAATCAAAAGACCAAGCTACAAAATAATTTGGAACTTTTAATATTACTCTAAACACAATATTTGCTAGAATTATGGCTGTAATGAATCTTAGCTGAATCTTATGTGTTCTAAACTGCTTCATAAATTGTGCAGCCTGTTTACACACTTAATTTAGCCATCTGATGATCTCATTTGGCAAAAAGTCAACTTCTATGTTCCCTCCCAAGTTTCACAGTTTCCCCACCACCTGTATTTATAAGTACTAATGCCTCCCACTGCTGAAGACACAATTGTTTTACGTTTAAAAAACACGCCAAACATAATCCATTTGTTCAGGAACATTTGAAAAGCAGCTAAAGTATTAGAGAGAAAAAAATTACATCAATGTCCATTTCCAAATTTCTCCATAATGAAGACTGATATTTATTTTTAATTCGCTATTTACAATACTGAAAATATTTTTAACTTTTTCTTTTTGTCTCTAGATTATTCCAAGTTTGGCTTTGTAAGATCTATGTAAGACTATTTCACAAATAGTCAACTGTATAGCAATAGCACTTAGACTTATATACTGCTTTACACTGCTTTCCAACCCTCTCTAAGTGGTTTATAGATTCAGCATATTGCCCCCAACAATCTGGGTCCTCATTTTACCAACCTGGGAAGGATGGAAGGATGAGTCAACCTGGTGAGATTCAAACTGCCAAAACTTCAATTAGCCAGCAGTCAGCAGAATTAGCCTGCAATACTGCATTCTAACCACTGTGCCACTATGGCTCTAAAACTCTTATTTCAAAGCTACTTTTTATACCAGCCGCTATACAAATTTTAACATTGCCATTTCAATTAAAGCTTGTCAGAAGATGCAAAACTAATTGGAATAAAAGATCCTTCCATTCACATCTTAGATTCTCCTGTAAAAATGGAAAGCTAAAGACAAGAAGCCTTTTTTTTAAGTAATTGTGGTATGCTGTTGCAACTGATACTCAATTACAAAGGGGCTTTTTTTCTCTGATATACAAACTTCCATTATCTCCCCACCCCACCCCCAAAACAGAACACTTTTTATCAGTAGAACAACAGAAATATATGCTGAGACAGAAATTAGAATGTGTATGGGACAGACAGATTTTTGGTTTGTTACAGCTACATACAGGTAGTCCTTGCCTTATGATCACAAGTGGAATCAGAATTTTTGTTGCTAAGCAAGCAAGTTCAGTGAGTTGTACCTGATTTCACTGCCTTTTTTGTGTGTGTCACAATTAAACAAATCACGTGGCCATTAAGCAAATCTGGTTTTCCCCCCATGGATTTTGAAGCTGTTGGGAAGGCCACAATGGTGATCAGGTGAATCAGAAGTCTGCATTCTTCATAAATACATGCCAATTGCTAAACACCTGATCACATCAAAATTTTGATCACATCACTGTGGGGGTACTGTGAGGGTCCATTTGGGCCTTCATTGAAAAATGTGAAACTGGGAATACCCTTCAAGTATGCATTTACTCTATTAAGAAAAGGAGAGATATGGCAATCTCTTGTCAGGCCTCAGCCTCAACGTATTCCTTCTCATCTAGTTAACCATGACATACATATACTGCTCCAAAGCCTGTACAACTTCTTGTAAGCCAGTGCTGTTGTAAATTTTAATGGTTACTAAAGGAATGGTTATAAATCAAGGACTACCTGCTTTAAAGACCAATTGAAATTTGGAGGGAGGGAACAAAATGAAGACAGTGTGCTTACCTACTACACTGCCTTTGAAAGTGCATTTCAGGTCTCTCTTTCATAATATACCAATGCATCCAAAATGTTATTCAACAGAATGACTTCTCAGAGCACTCTGTTCCACCTCTGAGTTATTTAACAATGGAGCGAAAGAGAAAACTTCATTTGCACAGCACAATTCCTGGAACTAGTAGTCACTGCAATCCACACATCTCCAGTGTTGGCTCTACATCTATTACCTAAAATCCTCTTTCCCTATTTCATGCACTCTTATCTAATGTATGAAAAAAGTGCAGGTCCTCACAGTGACATCCGTAGAAGTCATGTCAGTGGAACTCAAGCTTCATTAAGCTTAAGATTGTGCCCCTTACCCATCATGACCAAACAATTCCAAGGACTACAAAAAATTGTTTTTATTAACCATCAACTTTGATTCATAAGTTAATTTTTTATAGAAGTTGTAAGGGTGGATTCACATGACTAGTTTCTCCGATTGCTTAGTCAGCTGTGAAGAGAAGCGTGTAGAACGCAGTCTTCTTCAATGCTCTAATGCACAGTTTACTCAGAGTTTACATGATAGTCCAGGTGATACCATTTTCATATACTAATACTGTCTGCATTGGGTTTACCATAAGAGAGAAAAATTTCACGACAAATTCTAATGTTAAGAATTATTCATTATTTCTTACTAAGGAAACCTACTTTTAAGAAACTAAGCGTAAATTGAACAGAATGTTAAGGGAAGAAAGTAAACAGGATCATGTTGAATACCTTTTTTGCAATACTATACAAAAGTAAGATTTCAGCACTATCCCTCTTCTGTGGAAGATGGAAGATTGTGTTATCTTCAAACTCTTTTCAAGTTTTATCTTATGGAAAAAGTGGCAAGAGGAATATAGAAACTAAGGAATTTGTCTATGCACAGATAAATAAAACAAAGATGATCAACAAACTGTACCATAACTAAATTCTACCAAATCAAAATTCTATTTTGGTTATAATTAGCATAATTTACCATAATTAGATATGGCTGTGACCACAGATAGTTCTTATTTGTGACCAAGGAAAGATCACACCTATAACAAGTTTTGGGATAGGATTAGATCATGAAAAATGTCTACATCCTTGCTGATGTAAACTTTGTACAAAGAATGTGTGTATTTCCTGCATGGAGATCTTCGGATTAAAAAAAGAACAAAC
>JANHFJ010008499.1:16974-27979 GCA_032468195.1 Cerberus rynchops
AACATCGTCGTCACTACCGGTTCATTAAAACTGGTGCAACCAGGCTGAATACCACCAATGAATTTAACATGTTCAGAGAAGAAGCTTCACACTTGGCAATGCATCTCTTCACTTAGCTGCAATTACTTACCGTACATGGAAAACCTTCAGAAAATCTGAGGGCTGTAGAGTAGTCCAGAAAAAAAAACAAAACCAAAACCACCCAATGTCACACACATGCAATTCACTAAGGAAATGTCTTTATCAGAACTGCAGCATAAAATGCAGAAAATTATTTTTGAGCTAAGTTTGGGAAAATGCACAACCCTATCCTAAAAATATTAACTGTGTTTGATTCAGATGCGAATGTATCCTTTCTCATCTTTTAGCTAGCCTCCATTCTGAATTCTCAAGAACATATCAGGGTTTTACATAAATTGGGGGTAAATATTGTAGCACCTTTTTTCATTACTTTAGAGGCATACTGCTATACTGCTGCCAAATAAACTATAGAAATATGTCCAGGGACTTCCCTGAAGTCAAAATGGCTCAACACAGCTTCCGAATACAGTATTTCCACACGTGTCCACATTTCAAGTATCAGGATTTCTAACCATGCTGCCAGGAAGCAGTTGTTGTACCAATCCACTAATTGGTGAAGAAATAAAAACTTCATTGGATGTAGTCCCAGACAAAGTTAGTAGTGCCTAAATCCCTCTGTGGACTATCACATTGATTTTCCTTTAAATGGCTTACTAAATTAAACCAGCTCAATTTATATTAGCTGAGTTTCTGGAGTTTGTTTTGTCTGATGTGTCTTCCCCCACACGCAATCAGTAATCATATCCAGAAAAAGGATGGAGGCCATACTGAAACGATTAAATATATGAATTGAAAATATGATGCTAAAAATAACAGTGATAGATAACTTTAAATTTTTGTTGTTACTATTACATTTTTATCCTCCTCCAAGTTCTCAGGTCATCGTTATTTTTGGTCTTGTTAATCTTTTTCTTTTTTGGCTTGCACTTTTTAGCTGTAGTTGCACTGTCAGCACTACTGTAGCTCCAGGGCTGGATTTTGCTTCCAGAAGGTCCAAACTACAATCCCTGACATCTCTAGATAAAGATGGGGAAAGACTATATTTTAAACTCTTGGAAATCTCTTCTAGTCAGTTCAGGCTGTTTTGGGCTATAGCAATTCCTTGGTATAAGGCAATTTTTTTATTTAATTTGAATTTGGAACAATATATTGCTATTAAAAAAAACATTTTAATTACTTTGGCTGTTTTGTTCAAATTGTTTGAGTTATAGGGAACCCTCATCATCTTAAAGGAAAATGGAATATTTCAGGGATTTTACAGTATTTCAGCTGGGTAATAAAATATAACATGATTCAAACCTAATCACTTGCTAAGCAAATTGAATGCTAATCACTTGGACGCTTTGGATAATGTCACAACTAGTGTCTGTTACATTTCAAAGCGTGTTGATCCCATAGTTTGTTTAAACTACGGTACATACAAACTACTTACATATCCAGGATAGATACATTAGATAGCAATTTACCGTCAACTAATATTTCATGCACTGGATAAATTGGAGTCCAATATATAAAAGGTTTAGTCTAATAAATCAATCATACCATTACAACATTATTTTTAATGTGTTTGCTATTTAGCTATCATACCTGTAGCATGGCTTTAGAATATTCATAGGATCTTTGATTGCTGGTTTCTGTACGTAAAGCTTTGTAGTAAACCAGAATTCCTATTTATAGATGAGACCAGAAGTTGAATTATAATGCATACCTTGATTGATTTGTCTCTATTCTTGTTTTATTTTCTTCTTTCAGGAAGTCCAAGAAAAAGCCTCTCTCTTTGCTATGAAAACAGACTTATGTGGGGCAATTTTCAGCATTTTGGTGGCCTTTGTCCTCGTAGCAAATGGAGATCGATATGGACGCAAAATGTCATTGGTTCTTCCCTTGGTGGGAAATCTTATCAGCAGCATCTTCCTCTTCGTTATGTCAGACTTGTCTTTGCCCCTCTACCTTTTCTTTGTTTTCTCCTTGGTTGGGGGGCTGTTTGGAGACTTGGCTACTTTTCTTGGAGGAGCTTTTTCCTTTGTAGTTGATTGCTGTGAGACACAGAAGCAAAAAACTATCCGAATAGCTGTGGTTGACTTAATTTTTGGATTCACATCTGGATTGGGAGGATTGGTCTCAGGATACATTCTAAAAGAAATAGACTTTATGTGGACATTTGGCATGATTTCTCTATTTCACATGGTCAACATTTTCTATGTCATATTTTGCTTGGAAGAAACAGTGAAAGTCTCTGCAATCCAGACCCAATCTTGGCAGGAAGGTCTTAAAGACACTCTTTCTGGAGTATATATGCTCTTTAAATCCTCCTCTTATAAGAAGCGAATTTTAATCGTCTTGCTGCTCTGCACATTCATGACATACCTTTTCACAATGTTTGGAGGGCTTAGTCTCTATGTGCTATATGAACTGAATGCTCCCCTTTGTTGGAATGCCATTTACATAGGGTACGGCTCAGCTGTGTCCACCTCAGTCTCTGTGACTGGATTCCTAGGGATTGTTTTCCTTTCTCAGTATCTGAGAGATAGCTACCTTGTTTTTATTGGAATCTTCTCTTATATGGGAGGAAGTATCATGGCCGCCTTTGCCAACACTACATTGTTGATGATGTTGGGTAAGTTTCACTTGGTTAAGTTCAAAGATGATGATAAACATTTTTGATAATGTAGATCAGTGTTTTTTCAATCTTGGCCACTTTTAAGATATGTGGATCTCAACTCCAAGGTGGGGAATTCTGTGAGCTGATGTCAACGTATCTCAAAGGTGCCCAGAGTGAGAAATATTGATGTAAGTGATTAGAAAATTGGTGGTGCTTGTTATTTTCTACGTTATTTATGATTCTGGTCCAAGACTCAGATCTTTCTCGTGATCAGCCGCCCAGACTTTTAATTGGAAATACAAGGACTTTCTGAACAGAAGTTTCAATCTCTACATTCCAACTCTGTAATATGCAAGTGAATGAAATTTGTAATCCTTTAGAAATGATGTGCTTCAAATTACCAACTCCATGCCTTAGGACAGCGGTTCCCAACCTTTCCAGATTGGCGGACCAGCTGGGCGCAGAGAGGATTGTGCTGTGGGAGTGACTGGCACACGTAAGCATTTGCGCCTGCCGCTTGTGCAAGTGAAGCTGCATGCTCGTCCATCCCTTGCATGGCCCAGTTCTGAATTGGCTGCGGGCCAATAATGGGTCACGGCCCGAGGGTTGGAGATCTCTAAGGATCTGTAAGGCAACATAAAGCAGCGTAAAAAATATGCTACAATAAAACAACAGCAAACAGCAAAACTACTGTAGGCAACAATTTATATAAGCTACACCAAAAGACCCTGTCAAAATAGCAATATTATAGCTCACCCCATGAAAGCTAGCAGTAAAAGTAAAATGTAGCTACCTGCTACATTTTTATTGGAAAATAGAACTGAATCTTCCACTTCCTGTCCCCAATTTGCAGAAGAAGCCCATAACAGATACTTGGGTATGTTACATCTATTATTTTCTTTTGTCCTTTAGTCATTTTCTATAACTAGGGAGATTTCATTCTGTTAGTTTGTCATCTTAGGGAATGTGATAATTTTCCATTTTCTTTGACTACTGTCCCCACAATGCTTTTGAGTAAGATAACATAACTAATTTAATATAGTTCATGACCTTTGTCCATTTTCTACCACACTGTACCCCATTTACACCATGGTTGCTGCTATATGCATCTGGGGGAAAATATACCTGCTAGATCTATATTGCGTTTAAAACCTGAATATAATGAATTCCTTGTTTCATTTGCTGTGCATGAATACTATCTTGCAGCTTCAGGTTCATCCACATACCACAGTTGAAAATATGCACACAAAGCACTATCCAATACCTTCTAAAAGAGATATATATTAAATATTTCATCTACTATTTTTATTACTCATACAAAATTCCTAAGTGGATAAACATATTGCTTATGACATAGGTAGTCCTCAACTTAACAGCCATTCAGTTAGTGACCATTCACAGTTACAATGGCACTGAAAAAAAAAGACTTATGACTGGTTTTCACACTGATGACCGTTTCAGCATCCCTGTGATCATGTGATCAGAATTTGGGCGCTTGGCAACTGGTATGTATTTGTGACAATTGCAGTGTCCTGGGGTCATGTAATCACCATTTGTGATCTTCCCAGCTGACTTCTGACAAGCAAAATCAATGAGGGAAACCAGATTTGTTTAACATCTGCATGAATCACTTAACATCTGCAGTGATTCGTTTAACTGTGGCAAAAAAAGTTGTATAATGGGGCACAATTCAGTTGTCTTCCTTAGCAACAGAAAATTCGGGCTTAATTGTGGTCATAAATTGTATTTGGTGGAGGGCATCTTTTTAAATCCATGAGGATTTCTGAAAGATGCTACCATGCTTGTTACCCAGATAATTATTTGCTGTTATTTCTCACAGTATAAATTGATTAGCTATTTGGTGTAATTATGTTAAAGACTGTTGACTTTTGTGACTCCTATTTTTGCAGTGAGAATACCATCGATGCTCCTTTTCATACCCATTCCAATTATTCGAGCCATGTTGTCGAAGATAGTTCTTCCGAATGAACAAGGTGAGTTGATGCTGCTAAAGAATTAATTGTATTTGTCAAAGGAATCCAATGAAGTTCCTTGGGTCTGTCAGTTTATATTTTCACCCTGAAGCAACAGCTCTATAATGTATTGTTATCTTAATTAGTTCCAATTAGCACCAACACCACCATTTCCATTTGGTGAACATAAGTCCCATTCTGCCACTGGATACCCAGATTCATGGCATTGAGTATCCTCATCAACTTATTTGATGGCCATCTTTGAAATGTTGTGGTGATTCTTAGAAAAATAAACTATCCTGCATACTAGACTTTTATCAATCAATCAATTGTTATTCAATCATAGTCTAGCATTCTTGTGAGGGTAGCTTAGTAGAAAAAGTTAATGCTAGCTTAATAGCAGAGATCAATCTTGGAATGCATATTTAAGTGTATCTTGTATCTAAACAAAATTTGCAATGTTTTTATTGTGCTTAACTTTATGGTATCCATCGGCTAATGTGTAACAAGGATGACCTAAGAGTGTAATAATTGTATGGGAAGATAAAGTCAGTTTCCAGCTTACAAATATTAAGTCGCCTAGCATAAGTTGCAACTCTAATTTGCTTGAAAACTAATTGGTTTATTAGTTAAATTTCTATTTGGTTTTTTTTTTTCAAGATATACATTGTATATTCCCTTTCCTTTTTCCCTTTATTGCAAACTTATGAGGTAAACCAATCTGAGATACAGGTTCTGGGTCAGTAAAAATCCTGACTGCGGGGATTTGAACCTATTCTGATGCACTAATCACTACAGTAGCAGGTTAAGGAATGCACTCCCTCTGCATAATGCACGCTGTGAGCAGAATTAAATATGGGGCCAAGAAGGGAAGGTTCATACGTAAAAATGGGCATCTTGCAGAAACTTAAATCATATTGTCCCTTTAAAACCTGGATTTCCCATTCAAAATCAGAATGGCTTATTTTCCCAGTAGGTGAAGATTAAGGGACTAAATGAAGTCTTTCAAAGGTACTGATGTCTTTCTTTGACTGCCTCCTCCAACTTTTTTTTTAATGTCCACAAAGTTTACCTTTGCTCTAGTGATGTTATAATGTCAGCCATATTTCTTTCAGACCCCAGCCAGGCAAATCTCCCACCAAATAAGGTTTGCATGGACTGATAGCTCCAGATCTAATACTATTAAAAATGCTTATGAGAATCAGCCTTGCTAATTCCATTGTGTAACATTACAGAAATCATAGAAAACCATTCCAGTGTGGCCAATAATTGTAGGGATAGTAGTATTGTCCTATTTGGAAAGTGTTGGTTGGGGGAATGTTACAGTAGCATATTTTTGCAAGGTTACAGAACCTGTTTATATAAGGAAGGACAGCTAGATAGACCAGATTATCTGATCTGATTCTTGTGGTCTAAATTGTGTGGTTCAGACATTTTCCTGACTGTCAGAGAAATGCCATGGATAGTATGTGCAGACAGCTAAATCAATCAGTCATTCCATTCCGATGTCATCTTTCTAGTAGTGAGGTTACATATACACACACATACACACACACATCTGGATCTCTGTAATCTAGTTCTTTTTCTTTTTTCTCCTTTTTGACAGGAGCTTTATTTGCTTGCATTGCCTGTTTAGAAGTTGTGACTGGGACCATTTCAATTGCTGTCTTTAATACTATCTATGCAATGACTGTAGCATGGTTTCCTGGCTTCAGTTTTCTCTTATCGGCTGGCTTCTGCATAATTCCACTGAGTTTAATGAGGTAAGCAGGGATCATGCATTTTTTAAAGGTTGGAATCTGTTTTTTAATTTCCCAGAAATTGTCATTTTGTAGCAGCAATCATTTTCAGAAAGCACACACAGGTAACTAATTCAGCAGGATTCATTAACTTTTCTTTATATATAATATAAAACATGAAGTAAGTATACAATAGCCAAACAGGTTTTCCCAATGTGGTAGCAAATACAAGCAAACACAGGCAGAGGAGAGGAGTTGAGATTTTCAGTTCCAGTTCAGAGTTCAGCACAGCATGCTTAATACAGAAAAAGAGAACTCCTATTATACAGGGCAGTTAAGCTAAGCCACACCCAGGCTCCTTGCTGTCTCTTGTTGTACATACAGCAAATACTGTTTCAGTTTCCAAACAGTCCCCATTGGTTGACCTAGTTTCTATGTCTCTTCATTGGCTAACCTTGTTGTCATGTCTTTTCCAATCTATTAACTCTCATACACTGACAGAAATGTTATCACCATACAAAAGCGATGTCAGTTTTCGTTTCTAATTCTCATCGTTCATAAAGAGTCATGTTTTTCAGTTTATTATAGAAAATAACAAAAAATATATTATTTTATTTTGATTTTATTTGATTTTGTTTGTATTGTCATTTTATCCTTGATTATTTTAGTGATTTTATGCTGCAAGCCACCCCAGGTCACTTTAAAAGGAGATGAACTGCAAATAAACTTAATAAATTAAATTAAAATCCTATTCTGGGGCTGTTGTTTTCTATGATATACTCCTTTCCATTTATTCTGTACCAACCTGACTATCTACACATCTTGGTCAGAAAAAGACCTATGGGAGGAATTCCTTCATTATTTAACTGAAGCACAAGAAGCTAGGGAAGAGAGATGGCTATTCCCTGAAAAATAGGACTGCCACACATCAGCTATGGACCACCTCTTGACTAAATGGAAGAACATAGACCATAGAATTACAGAGTTGGAAGGGACCGTTGAGGTCTTCTAGTCCAATCCCCTGCCATATTGTACCGTTTTACTTAAGCCCTCTTTTTTTAACCAAATTTTAGAAACAGATTCTCTGATACCCATTTGAATGAAAACTAATAATAAAACCATGGGAAATTTATCTGCATGACGTTGGTCATACCACTATTTGTTTTTATAAATAGAATACTACTAGAAACTCACGACCCTTTGAATCATCCTTTTAGAGATGTTTCCTTACCAAATTTCTCTCAGTGACAGAATTTTTAATGTACTGCCTTCACTGGAAAAATTGGGATCCATTCAGAGATACACCTGCCTTGAAAACAGCCAAGCTGAACTGTGTAGCATGAACATCAGCACAAGAAATGTTCTATGACATTTTGTATTATGTCATAAATTGTTTTATGATACATTTTTATGTGATAAAATCTTTTATAACATTTGCCGAACATCAATCCCATGGAACCAGTGAATCCTGGATTTTGAACACGTTCTGTAGGTTAGCCCATTTGAGATATCTTGGTTCAAAAATCATTACACTATGATGCATTGTTTCTACCAGTTAAATGTTGTAGAAATGAGAGTTTTAGCAGTATATACCAGTGGTGGCGAATCTTTTACTTACCGAGTGCGGAAAAGTACGTGCTTTGCGCGTGCCATCTGCACTTGCATGCGGCTCCTCTATGTGTGCTGCATGCGCAACTGCACCATCTGTGCATGCATGCAGCTTTTGCACGTGCAATGCATGCGTGCTGTGTGCAGGCAGTAATGCACATATGAGCAGTTGTGTGTGCATGTGCAGGAGAGCTCCAAAGACCAGCTGGATTTCCTGCTACAATTGCGTGCATGCACAGCAGACTCCCAAAGACCAGCTGGGTCTTTGTAATCATGCATGCATGCATGTGCAAGCTCAGCTGGAGGTAAGTTGGCCGACAGCTTGTGTGCCCAGAAAGATGGCTCTGCGTGCCACCTGTGGCACCCGTGCCATAGGTTCACCATATCGGATATATAGTGTAAATGTGGCATCTATTTAAACTGCAAATATCCAACTTTAAATTGCTTAGGATTTGTTTAATTTATTTGTCGCCCATCTCACCATGGGGCTGTAGAAGAAATGAAAAGAGTGTAAACAGAACTTAAATAATAGAATAAGGTAGTCTTGAAAAATGGCTTGTTTAAAGAAGGAAGGAAAAAGGAGATAGTATTAGAGGCATATTATTTTAGGGATTTTTTTAAATTATGTATTTATTTTATTCCTTGAAACTACCCTTACTAAAGGTGTTGAGGCTATTTATAATAAAACATGCTAAAATACAATTTAAGTTAAAACATACATAACAAAAATAAAATAGCTATAAGCTAAAATGTTCTAAATAGTCGCTGAAATTTGCTGTTGTCTATTTGGGTGTGCCCCCACCTCCCTGGCATTATTCAATTATCCTGATGAAAGTATATTAAAGTGTCTGAAATACTCTTAAAAATTTAGAGCCACTTTTAGTCTTAATCTAAAAATGGCATGATGGACATTTTCTTCCTAAATGAGCTTCAAAGAAAAGAAAGATTGTGTCTCAAATTCAAATTTTATTTGTCACATACACAGTCATACATGGTACGATATGCAGTGAAATGTTTATGCGACCGCCCACGACCGCGATTGGTTGCAGAGCAAGAGAATAGTCTAGATAAGATAGGAAAATAAGTTAGGAAATAAGTTAGGAATAGTTGGAAAGTTAGGAATGAGGTACTAATAGGAGTTCTTCTTATAGTCTTGAATGTTCTTATGGTTTCTGGTTTAGAGTCTGTATTGCTTGGGGAAAGAAGCTTCTCTTCAGTCTCTCTGTGTTGGCCTTCAGGGAGTGAAAACGCTTTCCTGATCGCATCTTGGCGAACAGTCCATTGTTGGGGTTGCTGATGTCCTTCACTATCTTCCTGGCTGTAGTCCAGCAATGTTTGTTGTAGATGGAATGCAGTTCAGGGAGATTGGTGCGATGATGTGCTCGGCTGAGCGTACCACCCTCTGTAGTGCTTGTCATGGTGCTGTTCCCAAATCAGGTTGTGATGTTGCATGTCAGGATGCTCTCTACAGTGCAGGAGTAAAAATTCCTAAGCACCTTAGAGGGTAGTTGAAGTCTCTCAGGTGTCTGAGGTATTAGAGACATTGCCGGGCCTTTTTCACCACGATGTTGATTTGGTTGATAGTCTCTTTCATGCTAAAGAGAATTCTGGGATTTTTGCATTATAATTTATGACAATTTTATGGCTTATATTTCTTTTTGTATCAGTATGTCTTATCTTCTTTTCCCCCCAGTTGGTTTATGTATGTTACTCGGCAGGAAGAGAACTATGCACAACTCATAAATGAAGAATATCCTGGCCAGAATGATGACAGCTGAACAGAGAATACATCCAGCAGTGACTGCACTCAAGTTCTGTAATGGCTTGACCTGTGGATGGGGTTGTCAGAATAACAGTGCTTTTAATGGCTCTATTTTGAGAATTCCACGATAATTGATTGGTTCAAATTTGCTTTTCTCTTGGATTGCTATAGGGTGTTGTGCAAGGGATGCAAAGTAAATTTAAATATGGTCTATAACCCCCAAATTTTGGCTGTGGGGTTTTCCTGTCTTAGATTTCTTCCCATTGTTGCCCTGTTGCAAATCGCCCTTTGATGCAAACTAGGTCAAGACATAGGTCAACAAAAAAAAGATCACAGATTATAAAATTATTATGATAAATAGGCAAATTATGCTTAAAATATTGATTGGATTATATGTGTTTTCTAATCCCTCCACTAATCTGTGTCCTGAATTCAAAATCCTCAAAAGATTTATTTATTTAGGTCAATAAGGTTAATCCTTCACCATCACCCTATGAAGTATCTCTTCTTTTGTGCCTCTGTCGTAATTCTTTAACCCCTGTTATATTCATTGGTTCCTGTTATAACAAATGCATATAGTTAGACAGAAAGTGTGAAGTAGTTAGTAAAAGATTGGGCTGGAACTATGGAGAACTAGGTAAAGTCTGCTGTCAGCTATAGAGCAACTGGATCTAGGACAAAATCAGCCAAACTTACTTCACTGGCTGTGGAGAAAACAAGGAAGGCCACAGTGTACATTGACCTGTTCATAAAGGCTAAGAACAAAACGTATTAACAGTAAAATTCAGTGATTCATATTCCTTACAGGAATTGAAAAGCAAAGAGAAGGAGTGGTGGAGCATCCTAAAAACCATAACCCTCTATTCTCCTAATATATTTAGTTTTGTAACCAGGGTATTATGTAGAAGATGCAGCAAAAACCATACATTTGCACTATAGGATGGAAAAAAGGGTCAGCCAACAGGCGAATATAGCTTTCTAGTAGGGTCCAAGAACCTGTAAGCTAGAAATTTTCTTCAGAAAATAAGAAAGTATATCTTTATTGAGAAAAAAGCAGAGTTAGTTCTGGCAGAAAAAGTGTAAGGGAATGAATGAATGAATGAATGAATGAATGAATGAATGAATGAATGAATGAATGAATGAATGAATGAATGACCAACAGGCATGCCCTGATCCACCAGGACTGTTCAGTGAATTTCTTTTATACAGTTGAGAAACCCTTGTTTGGATACTTGCCTCT
>JANHFJ010008502.1:57739-70446 GCA_032468195.1 Cerberus rynchops
ATCTGCTGTTCACCGCCCCGAGTCCTTCGGGAGAAGGGCGGTATACAAATTCAATAAATAAATAAATAAATAAATAAGTATGGGACACTATTAGCTTGCACTGTTCAAGGAAAGAAACTGGAGAGGATTTCCAGCTTCCCCTGAGCATGGAAACTACAGAGAGCTGCCTCTTTAACTCTCCCACTGATGGGAAATGGGACCTTTGCCGATTTGCACCACATAAATAATGCCCCACTGAAACTGCGACGTTTCTTTTTTTTCCTCCCTCCGCACCCCCACACACTAAATTCCAATGCACATTTTTAATCAAGGATTTTTCCTGCAATAAAAAAAAAAAAGCTGATACCAAAACGACGTGTTCCTCTGCCATTAAATGATGAAAAGTAACCCTCGTTTTTTATGTCTGGGTTTGCACATCTGCCAAAACCCCGGGAAGCTGAACCCTGGTTTACCAAACGAAGGCATTTTTAAACCCACACTGAACCTGTAAAGCAATTAACGCCAGGTTGCGTGTGCACTGTACGCTCGTCAGCTACTGGGTCAAGGCGTCGTGAAAAGACCATCATTTCATATTTAAGTCCGCCGATCACAACACCCGAGAAGCCCTGGGGCTGCTTACAGTACTTATTCTTCTTGTCTGATGGCACCGATGGAACGAGAGAGAAAAAGGGGGAAGACTACACTTAAGCCTCCTTGAAGCCCCCGAGAGCAGAAGTTACCTACGTTGCATAATAAAGAAGGTTGCCCGCAGCATTTCTCCGCCTGGGGCGGAAACTCCAAAGGCGCTCCAGCGGGGAGCCTCCCCTTGGGCTCCCGAGACTGACGGAAATTCCGCGCAGGAGGCTTGCCGTGTCCCTCTCAGTCCCGCTTGCCTGGACTCCCGCGCCCGCTTCTTATTTATTACAGGCTAGCCCTCCATTCGTTCACACGCAGCGGCAACGCGCAACACCCGGCCAGCGTCAGGCTCCCCAGGCCAAAGAGCCCGCCTTCGCCGAAAGACCTATCCGCGGCTGCAGCCGGGCCCAGAGCCCTCCTCCTTCCCGCGCACCAAAACAAATCTCCGCTTCTCTGGAGGGCGGAGCAGGACACGGAGGGACACGGAGGCAGGAAGCGGCCATGGCGGACTGGGGCCGAGGTGAGTGCAAAAAAAAAAACAAAAAAAAAACAAATAATAAAAATAAAGAGGAGGAGGAGGAGACGAGGAAAAGTCGAGAGCGAGTGGGTGCCGCGGCTTTTCTTCATTGCCCTGTCAGGTTCATTAGTTTTGGAAGAGGAGAGGGATGCAAAATAAGGAAGGGGTGCTTTCGAGACACCCTTTACTTAGAGGTCTCTCCATTCCTACTCCAACCTTTTGGGGATGGAGATTGGCACCGCCGTCTGTGAAACATCTGGCAGGCAGCTGGCAGGAGGGAATGTCCTCCGGGAAGAACAGCTGCCTTCTCTGTTCTCTCTGTGGCCCACCACGCCAGCTTTCCTGCTTTCACTGAAAGATCTTGGTTGGAGCCGAAGAAAGGCAATAGTAAAATACAGAATAATAAGAATTGGAATTCAGTTTCAATTTCATTCCATTTCACTGCAAACATGTTGTGCATTGACAATAAAGAATTGAACTGAACTGAACCCAACCGAACCTTGGAGATCTTCTAGTGAAGTCCCAATCCCTTGCCGAAGTAGACAGTATGAAATGGTGATAGGATACACCGGTATGTGAAACTGGATAGGTTTTGGTGGCATAGCCATTTTTAATTGTTTTCATCTTTTTACAACTTACTTATTTTCGAACTCTTACCAGCTCAATAACATTTTGAACCTGGACTTGGGGGAAATGTTCCCTGTGTCTGTGAAATTCTCTAGAGATCTGTAGGTTACCCACTGTTTGTCCTTTTCTATAAACTCCTACATGTATTCTTAGCTGTTCTTAAGTTATGACTCTTTTTTTTTTTGTTTTGCAGGTCCAAACACAAATGCGGTGGATGATATGTTAGATGTGGAAAATAAGCGCATGACAGAAAATCTGGCCACTAAAGTCACCCGTCTAAAATCGGTTGGTAGCTCACTTGATCTATTAGTTTTTCATTGCTAATTTATTATAATGAGTTCTCAGTGCCGGATTTTTTTTTCTATATTGCTATTGAGGAAATAAAAATTGTAATTATTTATCAATCTTTTACAAAATCAGTAGTATTACTAAAATATGTCAAAGATGAGAATGTTAAAAACAATAATTTCTTCTTTTTTTTAATCTAGCTTGCATTGGACATTGACAAAGATGCTGAGGATCAAAACCAGTACCTGGATAATACGGTAAACAACTATTTGCAGTTCATATGGAATTATTAGTGAAACCTTCAATATGCCTCCATCCTGTGATCCTCATGTAATACAATACACTTGAAGTTATATAAAAACACAATTTTGTGTGAAGACTGTACCAGTCACATTTAAAGATGTTATTACTACTAAACTTTCTTCATTTTTGGCAACTTTTGTCATTTTCAATTCAATTCATTCCTTTATTGTCAATGCACAACATGTGTGGAGCAAAATTGAGTCTTCATTCCAAAGCAGAAAAACAAACCAACCCCCAATATATTTTATCCTGCCATGGCGTTCCCAAAGATGTATGTTTGTGTGTGCTGCTTTTCTAAAAGAAGTCAAATATGAATCTTTGGTTTCCTGGTATCAGCGATGCTAATATAAATATTTTAAGGAACTGTTTTGTATAGTCAAATTGGTGAAGTCAATTTCAAAAGAATTTCCTATATATAAACATTTCCGTGTATGCAAGTACAAACCATGTGTAGGCTATTGCATATTATAAAAATAACAAGTGGTCTGTAATGATGGGTTTCTTATGCTGGTAAATCATAACCAGTCATGGCAGCTGTGGCTTGCTGTTTCATGCACATGTTAGCTTTCACTTTATATTATCCTTTGTAATATTTTTGCGTATGATATGTTCTGTTCATTACGCTGTTTTGTTAAGTTTAATAGGCTATTCATTATTTAGAATAGAATAGAATAGAATAGAGTAGAATAGAATAGAATAGATTCTTTATTGGCCAAGTATGATTGGACACACAGGGAATTTGTCTTTGGTACATATGCTCTTAGTGTATAACAAAGGAAAGTGTACATTTGTCAGGAATCACAGGATCCAACACTTAATGGAGTACAAATAAAAACTAATGATGGACCTCTGACATGTAATTTTTCTCCCATTGGACAAATTGTGAGGATAAATAATGTTAGAAAATCCATAATGAAAAAATTGCAGCATCACTATAGTATTACATTGTGAATTTTGCCAATGTAAGAAGTATGTTTGTGTATGTCTACAGTTTAATTGATTTGATTTAGGAGCTGCCCAATTGAAGAATGACTAGGTTGCTCACAATACAATGAAGGAAATAACACAATTCTAAAAGACAAAACCAACAGAGTAACAACAGAAAAAGAACAAGATGGTTGAAAGAATTTCGCTTTCAAATATTTTAACATTGTAATTAATCTTTAAATGGAAATGAAACAATCTCTCAGATTGATTCTAGATTTTCTTGGATATTTTAAAGCAATGGGATATCTATTTTGTAATGCATTACAGTTATCTTTTCTGTTTTTGTTTTAGGATTCTGATTTTATGAGTGTGACAGGTCTTCTCACAGGAAGCGTGAAGCGTTTCTCTACTATGACTCGGTCAGGAAGGGATAACCGCAAACTTCTCTGTTATGTCTCTGGTGGACTGGTTCTTGTCTTCTTCATCTTGTATTATTTGGTAACAAGAGCACGAACTTGAGGGAAATTATTAAAGTTTTATACTGGATGTTTGTTGAAGGAAAAAAGTGATAATAGAAAACGGAGCTGTGGATGACCTTCAGATGTGTATCTTGAGAAGGATTATTTAAATTTTCACAGTAATACAGAAGCTCCTTTATGAACTACAGCATGATCTCTCCATTCAAAACTCATCTTTTTTCTTTAAATATGATGTTGTCCCTTTCTACTTGAAAGGTCGAATACAACACATTTCATTGAAATGAAGTCTCTTTCCCTCTCTCCTTGTGAGCTTACCATCTTTACTTGATGAAAGAGGAAGCGTATTGGTGATTTGTTTTTTGCAGTTTATGGTTCAACAGGAAAATCCTGATACAATGTTTAGTAAAAATGTTCTAATGCCCATTTTAAAGGGAAAGGGGTGTTGCTTAAAAACTGATGTTGGAATATGTGCATTTTTGTGAAGTAGTCTCTCACATTGGAATGTCTTTTAAAGCAAAATTGCTTTAGCACTGTTTTTGGATAAACCAGCAAGTATAGACAATGATCCTTGCTTCTTAACTCTCAAAGAGGTGTGTAGAAGAACGGAGTTGGACTTAAAGCACTCACAAAATAGAAAACACCTTGAATATATACCACATTTATTTCTGTTTTTTCCCCTTTCCATTCTAATTAATTCCTTAACTGATTTATAGTTTTGATTTGTACTAACCATATAGTAAGTTAATGTATCTTCATTTTTAAAAATTTGTCCATATCAATGTTAAGGATCTTTTTTTTAATTTGTTGTATTGATTCTAGATTAAAAATTCAATTTTATTCATATTTTCCTAGACTGTATTTTATTGCATTCAGTAAGGTTTATTTTTGAGTAACATGCATAAGATTTCATTGTAATTCTAGAGGTGTTTTCACAACTAACGATTGCTTAGTGATTCTCATCTTGCTAGAATCAATATTTTCCTTCTGATGTTTATTATTAAAGCACTAGCAGCATTTAAGCCAGGATAATATGTACAATTACTGGTACTGCTTGACTTACGACCACAATTGAACCCAAAATTTCCATTGCTGAGAGACAATTGTTAAATGATTTTTGCCCCATTTTATAATCTTTCTTGCCAGAGGTGTTAAGTGAATCACTGCAGTTACCGTATTAAGTTAGTAACATACGGTAGTTATAAAGTGTATCTGGCTTCACTATTGACTTTGCTTGTTAGAAGATCACAAAAACAGATCACATGACCTGGGACACTGCAATTGTCATAAATACATGTGTGTTGCCAAGCAGCCAAATTTTGATCACGTGACCATGGAGATTTGGTAAGAGTTGTAAGTGTGAAAAACAATCACTTTTTCAGTGCCATTGTAACTTTGAATGTTCACTAAATGAAAGATTATCAATTGAGGACTACCTGTAACAAGGCAATTATATGTTTGTCTGCTGAAAAGAACTCTAGTTTTACATCACAAGATTTTTATATCATATTTGATTCATTAATACTTTTGGTTTCCAAACTACAATTTGCCACCGTATGTGATTCCATAATGGAAAAAAAAGAAGGAACATGATACCCAGTGCTGATCCATTCTGGATCTTCCTGTAATTGATGTACAGGTACCTTTCACTTAAAGCAAGTTCATATTCTTTTTGTAGGTGAATCTGAATTGTAACTTATCTCACAATTGAAATAGTAACATTTACATTGTATTTAAATTTGAAAATAAAATCAGTTTAATCATTTGACAACATTTCCAATTTTCCAGAGCATTCATTAGGCCAGTTTTTCTCAATCTTGGCCATTTTAAAATGAGTGGACTTTCAACTCCCAGACTTCCCCAGCCAGCCATGCCTTCTATTTTCCATATTGTGTACTATAAAAGGAGAATTAATTTTCATTGAAAAAAAGGACAAAGTAAACATTGAGTTTCCAATTTATTTATTCTAAACGAAGATAGTAAAGTGATATACAAAATATTTTTATGTGACTTACTGCAAGAATAGCAAGTTCTGTGAAATAGTTCTGAAGCAGGAATCCAAGTAGGTTTTTACAAAAAAAAATATAATATAAAATATTTCTAATTCCAATTTCTGGAAAATGACACCATGGTCTCTTATATTAGTGTCAGAATCTAGGCATATATTCAGCAGGACAAAATTTGCAATGGGCTCTCTTCATCACAAGAGGTGGTTGTGGCACATTCTTTTTGTCAGAGAGATTAAAACATCAGTCTCAATAACTGGTTACTGAATATTTGTGGTAGTCCTTCCAGACAGGTGGTTATAAAACATGGTGAAACAGTTGTTAGTTGGTTTTGAAGCTTTAAAAATGGGTAGCTTTGAAACATGAGCAACATGATATAAAAACAAGTTGAAAAACCAATGTGATTTCTGCACAGAGGACAAAATCAGTAAACATCCACGATCACAGGGGTTGTATAATCGGAATGTCTGATTCCAAAACTGATTACAGGAGCACAAGATATCTAGAGATAGGAGGATGAAAACAGGTAAGGCAAAATAGACGTGTCTTCTGGCTATTGTTAAATTTTAGTACTATAAAATTAGTACATTTTAATAGCACTTTTTCTTTGAATAAGAAAAATATAGTTTATAATAGCGAACATAGTAGTGGTAGACACCAAGGCCCATTTAGCAGATGGGGTCCCCAAGGGAGAGAGCTCAAATACCATACCCTTCCCTCAATCCTGACTTAACTGCTGAGTGCAACCAAGAAAAGGTCTCACAGCCACTACTTTCCTGCTGATAGACCAGTTGTAGGCTTGAACCTCATGAGAGTCTCTTCTCACCTTCAGCCCCCCATGTCCCTCAACTTGCCTCAGAAGATACCTTCCCCCACTTAGCCAGGTAAAAGTATCCCTCTTTTATGCCTAGGGCAGGCTATAGCTCTTTGCTGCCATCTAGAGGTCTTCTGAAGCTTTGATAATAGAATCCCTGGAGGTATATTACAGTACAGCAGACTACAGAGTTTTTCAGGCTGCAGAAGCTTTTAGTTGCTTTTTAAAAAAAAAATTCAGAACCTCTGATTAAAAGGCACACATCTGATGATACACTATCTGAACAGAAACCAGAGCATTGTAACGATAGAAAATTAGCTGCATTTGAGTGAAGGGGTTTTTTTTATCCTTAGTCTTCCATGAAACCCCATTAAGTCTCATGGAACCTTAGGTTTCTCCATTTCTCCATTTCAGATTTCAAATGGAATGGAATGTCATATGGGATGCCTATTTTTTCTCCCTGCATCCCTTCAAAAGCTTATAGAAGAAGAGCTAGAAGAAGAAAGGGATCCATTGAAGAAGCTGTTGGAGCCTCCAGGGATCCCAGTTCCAGCGCATGTGCTAGTCAAAGGGCAGTAGAAAAGAAAGGGAAAGCAATCCTTGTAATGTCAGTTCTTCTATTCTTTGCTTCATTCTTCCTTCAAGACCTTTCTTCCTCTATAACTCCTCTTGAGGCCCTGGACTTGAGCTATCATGTCTGGATCATAAAAATCACAAAACTCTTCTGTCATCTTATGGTCTGGATCAGCATTTCTCAACCTTAGAAATTTTAAATTAGCTGGATTTCAACACCTAATTCTAGGGCATTGAAGTCCACCTATCTTAAAGTTGTCAAGGCTGAGAATCACTGGTCAATTTTTCAGAGCTTCGATATGATGGGCCTTCTTTAGACAATCAGACTTGTTGACAGCATGGGGCAAGGAGTGGGTGACCAAGAGAACATTTGCAGCACTTTTCTTAGATTAGAGCTCAAAGCTACAAATTTATCTTCATTTATGGGAAGAGCTTACATTACAGTTGGAATTCTGAAAATTACAGTCAACTGTAGTTTAAGAAAGCAGGAAGTTTCTTCTGGGGCAAGATAAAAGTTAGGAAGAATAAATGCCCAATTTCATTCCTAATGTAACAAGTTATTAGAATATGAGAATGGATTATACGAATGTTGCAGGGTAAAAGAAAAGATCATATGTATTGAATATTGGTGGGAATTCTTAAAAATAAAGTATATAGCAAAATGTTCTTGTTTCTTCTATTCTACAAGAACAAATACAACATTCTTCCCTCCATACATTTTAGCCCTAATAAATACCACAATTTTATGAAAATTAAAGAACACTTTATCAGGTGGGTGGACATTTTTCTGGGAAAAAAAATATAATTTTCTCACCTTTCCCAGTTCGTACTCAGCAGGTCCAGGCATTTTGTCAGTCTTCTGATCTTTGAGTCGGCCTGCCATGGAATATTTTGGTGCACTCTTTTTGTAGATCTCTACACTGGGCTTGTGATATGCTGCTGGACCTGGGGTCTAGAAAGGAAAAGCCAAACCGTGCCCCAAGATGAAAAGGAACTTAGATAGCTCCTATAGCATCTTGTAGAAAAACTGGGCAGCTCATTACACATTTCATGAATCATTATGTGCATAGTCAGGAATTATTTTGCTCCTTCTGCTTTTTATTCATTTAAATAATGTTCTTTTCTAGCCTTCTTTGATTGAATACTGCTTCTCTAACAGTCTGATAGTATTGGGAAAAGTTCCAGATAACTGCAGACTATAGGCAAAGACGTCTTCCTTCTTTCAGCCTCCCTGCACTCACAGGTATCCTGCTTAACAACCCACACAACTGAGCGCAACTAGGACTGTCTGGATTTGCTGTTGCTAAGTGACGCAATCCATGACATCACACCTTATGGCCACATCACTTAGCAACTGCAATCTTGGTCCCAATTGCCACTGTAACCTAAAGGCTAGCTGTAAAGTTCATTGCTAGGAGACAAGTTTATGTTCTGTTGGGATAGGATGGAGGAGTGTGTGGGTAAGAGAGAGAAAAACAGAGCAGGACAAAGGATGCTGGTTTTGGCCATAGGGCTGATTTCAGGAAAAGACAATACTACTTTAAGGAACCGGACATAAATGCTCTGTGCATGTTTCCATCTGCCCGAAGGCATAACTGAAGGGCTGAATAGCCCAAGAAAATATTACTTTGAACCAACTAAGAAGTATTTTAAATTAAATATCCTAATCTTTTAGGTGACGCATATTGGTATTGTACGTATTGTAAATGAACCAACACACACTTTTCAGCAATTCATGATCTGCTGACTAAGAGAGTGATAGAGTTGGAAGAGACCTTGGAGGTCTTATAGTCCAACTCCTGCTCAGGCAGAAAACCCTATCATTTCAGATAAATTGTTGTCCAATCGCTTCTTAAAATCTTCTAGTGTTGGAGCATTCACAACTTCTGAAGGCAAATTGTTCTATTGATTAATTGTTCTAACTGTCAGGAAATTTGTCCTTAGTTCTAGGTTGTTTCTCTCCTTGATCAGTTTCCATCTATTGCTTCTTGTCCTGCCTTCAGGTGCTTTGGAGAATAGCTTGACTCCCTCTTCTTTGTGGCAACCCCTGAGATATTGGAATAGTGCTATCATGTCACCCCTAGTCCTTCTTTTCATTAAACTAGACACCCAATTCCAGCAACCATTTTTATATGATTTTACTTCTTTCAAGATGCAAGTGTCTCTGATATCTTGCCACCATACTCATGATCTTCTCTGTTGCAACAGGAATAACATTGCTGGTTTTTATCACTCCTCTATTAGTCATCTGGATGGAGTTTTGACTCCATCAATATAGAGACAATGGGAAGAGATAAGTGCAACTCAGTGGAGTAACCATTATGCTGCCAAACTGTAAGTAGCAGAAGACCACAAAAGTTGAGTTTCAAAGCCAAATGTGTTTTCAGGTTGTCCATTGTGGTAATGAAATAACAAAGTCTGATACAACAAATTGAGTCCACCAATTACCTTGTGAAGGTCTTCATCAAAACGTCCAAGCTTACTCTTTCCTGTCATAGAATAGGAAGGGCTGCCTGGGGTAGCCACTGAGTGTGGTCCAATGACCTCTGGAATCATATAATTGTTAGGACCTGGGAAAATGTGAATATTAGCAAAATGAAGAGTTAGAATTCTGGCAATCCTGGAGAAAGAGACGGGTAATCACTGATTTTCAAGTGCTATTTTGGGTTTGTCTAGACTAGAAACTTTCCTGTGGCATTGCTGACTGGGAATTCTGAAAATTGAACCCACAAATTACCTAGAAGATACCAGACTATGGAAGGTTGTTTTTGAGAATAGCTGAGTATTTTTCTTTGAATATCAAACTATCACAAGACATCACAAATGATTTTTTAATATTTTCATGTCCAAAGGCAATTTCTGAATTTTATTGTTTAAAGGAGGGCTCTTTCCCTGCTATGCCCATTTTTGTTGTTGTTGTTGTTTAAATCAATTTCCCACCAAGTTTATATTCTAGCTGTACAATTGGTTCAATAAATTGTGGATAGACATAGTGCAACAGATAGGCACACCTGAAGCTTACCTCAATGAGAAAAAAAATATTTTGTAGTGGGGAGAATCACAATTCTATGATCTTCGGTTCAATTACACATAATCAAATTCAGTTGGGCTTTCCTCCAAGGAAACCTGCATGGAACTGAGCTGCATCCCAGTTTATTAGATGATATTGTGCTGAATTGTGAATTAACAGGATCTGGGTATGATTCCTTCAAACAATAGCAACGTCGAATAACAAACAGAAGGAATCAGTCTTACCTGGTGTGCTATCCACCTTTCCTCCATGAGTTCGATATCCCATGGAATGCATGGGGGCAGCTTTATAGATAACCTTTTTTGCCTTATCAGGTGAGTAACAGGCTAGGAAAAACAGACAACATTGCTGAAAACTAGATTTAAACTTAATTTTCATTGTGCCTTGTATGTCTTAAAGTAGGACTGAGCAATTTTATTCAGGACCAGGTATTGTTCTTCCTTTTTGAGGTTGGATCAGAGACCATACTTTAAAAATTAGATCATGTTGGCTCAGGAAATTGAGGGGCAGGAGTGGAGCAAAAAATAAAATTCATTTAATTTTATTTAATTTCAAATTTCCTGAAAATAAAGTAAATAATTCAGATATGATTAATTATTGGGTATTCTCCCCCTCCATTAAAAAGATAGTGGCCATTTTTTGAATGGCTTTGGGAATTGTATTTAAGGCATTAAGAAATCTCAGAGAAGTAAACCAAACTGGGATACTGAAAAATAAAGCATTTTGGAAGAAGCAATGGCAAACCACTTCTGTATTGTTGCTAGGACATAAACCTCTTCTGTGGCCACCATGAGCCAATGTAGTTACAGGATGAAATATAATCTTTGTACCATTTATTCTGCTTGCAAAGAGGAACAGGGTTAGAATTTTAGAAGTAACACATAGGAGAAAAAACATGCAAAGAGGTAAGCTAGAGAAAAAAAGTGTGTGTGTGTGTGTGTGTGTGTGTGTGTGTATACACAAAAAAGTTCTCTTATCTAGTCAACATGATCAATTTGTCCATCTGAACATTCACATTTTAAACAAATAGCAGACTGTTCATGCTCATTCTTATAATCCAGGTATACTAGCTTGCTTATTTCTTTATTTGATTCATTGATTGAATACTGCCCACATCTGATCTAAAGGCGAGTATTGTCTGAAGGATGAAGTCAGTTCTCCAAGCACTAAAATCTATTTTTTAACAAAGCCTTCTTGTTAACTGAAAACCGTTCTGCATGATGAAACTGTATAGGATAACATCAATTCCTATTCTTGTACAGGTGATGAGAGGCTCCTATTTAACCACATAGAATCTTTCAAAATCAGAGCTCTTAGAAGAGACAATCCACTTGATTTATATACCTGGGATAGAGGTCTGTTACTCACCGGGACCTGGAGTAGTCTCCACTTTTGTTTCAGTCCGCCCACTTAATGAATAAGAGGGACCAGTCTTCTTTCCTCTATTAGTCACAGTACCCTGCACATAGTAAGGACCCGGAACATTGTCCTTGCTAGATGGAGGTTTTGCACCATACATACTGTAGGCAGGCGCTTTCCTTTTGGTGGGAATGTGCGATACATAACCTGGGGGGAAAAAGAGTTGCATCATGTCAACTTTATAGTAGTATGACCCCTAAAATGATAAATATTTTCCCTTTGCAAGGAGATCCCAACCAGAGTCAGAGAAACTCTTAGACAACAGATGTGTTAGGCTATAGTAGCAAAAAGTGAGGAGTCTGATAACACCTTTTCTAAGTAAGAAATTTTATTAAAAGGCATAAGTTCAATGCTTTTATGTGCTACAGTTCATGAAAGCTTATGCCTTTTAATAATACATTTGTTAGAAAAGGTGTAATCAAATTCCTGACTTAGTCATCAGAAATTTTGCATTAAGTTGTATCGAGAAGTTAGCATCTTCTCTTCAGATGACAACTAACACAAACTTTTTAATCCCTGTCTCCTGATATCCTGTAATCCAATAAAGAAATGAGAGCCAAACTAGGATTCTATTCTGAAAAACTAATTTTTTCCCCAATTTAGCAACTGTCAGGATGTTCTGATACTGCAACACCCAAAATTCTTGCTGGGAATTGTGATTGAAATTCATCTGGAGGGTGCCAAGCCAAGAAACCTGATCTAGACATTAATGGAATAACACAGTTGGAATGGAGCTTGGAGGTCTTCTAGTCCAGCTTCCTGTTCAGATAAATATTATGTCAGACAAATGGTTGTCCAATCTCTTCTTTAAAATTTCCTGTGTTGGAGCACCCACAACTTCTGGAGGCAAGTTATTCCACTGATCGATTGTTCTGTCAGGAAATTTCTTCTTAGTTCTAGGTTGCTTCTTTCCTTGATTAGTTTCCATCTATTGCATCTGGTCCTGCATTCAGGTATTTGACTTTGTGGTAGATCCTTAGATATTGTGACACTGTTATCATGTCACCTCTAGTCCTTTTAAACTAGACATACCCAATTCCAGCAATCGTTATTTATATGTTATAGCCTCCAGTCCCCTAATCATCTTTGTTGCTCTTCTCTGCACTCTGTC
>JANHFJ010008502.1:211817-224666 GCA_032468195.1 Cerberus rynchops
GAGAAGGAAATCTTTGAGTTATTTATGTTTTTAGTACAAGGGTCTCCAACCCCTGAGTTATGGACTGGTACTGGGTCCCCTTGGAAACAGCAGTGCAAGTGATGGACGAGAGTTCAAAGCTTCATTAGCGCATGTACAGGATTAGGTTACACACATGAAACCATCTTCCCCCCATCACCAATGGAGCCAGAAGACTGCTACTGTAATAGAATCAGAAGGTGTTATTGAACAAACCCCATTGAATAAAACTGACACTGACTTACAGATGGTTTAAAAAATTATAGCCTTTAAGAAAGAGATGAAAACAATGGATTTACAAACTGAACTTGAATGAAAAAAATTAAAATATTAAAAGTTGTATAAATAATAAATCAGAAGAGTGATGTACATAATTTTCTTATATCGGATTTATAAAAAAAAAACACCATTTGCTGGAGTTGTCACACTGGAATTTCAAAAGGGGCCTGACAAAGATGACAAGAATTTTGTGAGAAGAGAGAAAAAGAGTAAGAAAGAGAAAGCAGATGTTAGAATTTTCTGTGATGAATTCAAAGATTGTTGGGAGGAAGAAGAATGAATACAAATCAATTTATTTGATCAAGATTAAAATAATGAATTGTTCTTCCTGGTGGGATTAAATGGTTTTCTGATTGGGACTGGATGACAATGGTTATTTCTGGTAATGTTTAATTGTTTTTGATTGGGACTAGACTCTGATTATTTGAATAGAGGAAATGGAGGATCTTTTAAATATAACTAGATATAAATACAGAAGGGTTCAAATTGGGTGTACTAGATAAAATATACTTATTTCTGCTACTGGATTTCAGTGATTAACATGAAGATTTTAGAGACAGGCTTATAGAGAATAGGGTGAGCTATGGAACAAAGAGGTGTTTAGTTGTATTAGTGATAACTTTTGAATATGTTTGCTGATACAGGGAGAGCTTTTTTATTTTTTCTGTTTCTTTTATTTCCCCTTTTCTGCACTTTTTAAATTTTTAAAATGTCTTTCTGTACTATGTAATTGCATTGGTTTTGTCTGTATAATTTTCAATGAATCTATTGAGAAAATGAGTCCAACATTTCATTAGCTATAAGAAATTAAATGCCTTTTTCTCATCATTCAGTTGGATTTCTTTGCTAGTAGTATACATATATTTAATGCACTTGATTTATAATATTGAAATCCTTGAATTGAAATTTCTGAAAGCTTCTAAGATGTAAATTTGATAATACTTCTTAGTGTTCTGAAATGTTCAAAAACTGACTCACCAAACATATTGCCTTGCCCATTACAATGTCTCTAGCATTTCTGGGGAATACATTCACACGGACATATTAATTCTTAAATTAGTTTTTTCCTAGAAGCTCAGTGTGGTATATGTGGCTACATAATTATGTTCAATGTTTTAATCACAAGAAACCTATACTGTATGTTAACCAGAGCAACTATTTCCAATATAGACACACAATGAGTTTCAGAGCTGATCAAATTACTTGAACTGTCTAAAACTCTAAATCCCATCAGATATGGAACAATTTCCCATATGGTCAAGAGCTATATAATTAAATTATTAGTTTTTACTTTTGGAAAACTTGGAGGTTTTTTTTTTTAGTTTTCTGTCACAAGCTCTATTTGTAATCATCCAAACTACTTTTTTAAAATCCTCTGCAACTAGGGATTCCCTGTACTGAGAGAATCACAATTCTCAGCAGGGATAAAATAAATGAGAGAAAATGGCCACAAACATATCAGTTGCAGCTGGATTGCTTCCAGAAATTGAACTTCTGATACCATATTGCGATGGGGGAAGATTGTCTTGTTTTGGGATTTATAAAAATGTCATATACTGTATGTATGCTTTTAATTAGCTAAACAGAGGAAATTATCTACACGACCACAGAAAACAAAGTAAAGTGTCATCTCAATATATAAAAAGAAATTATTGTCATGAATTATAAGTGATTAAAGTAATTCTTAAAAGGCCTCTGGAATTCCACATCAGGAATAAAAAAAGGAATAAAACTAGAGAGCTTGTATTATTTTGATTTTAGAAAACACTCAGATTTAAGGCAATATCTATCTATCACACTGTCTGACAAAGTTTGTCTACTATTGGTCCTTTTAAAACATTGGTCATGGACTGTAAAAGGCTTCTTAAAAAATAGATTTAAAAAATCTATTCCCCAATTAATTAGACATTGTAAAATAGATGAGACTGATTAAGAGGAGGAAAAATGCCAGTGATTTTGACTGCAATTGTATATGCAGTAGTAATTAAGAATTATCATGCATGGAACCTGAAGCAAATCTTTACAAAATTTCTGTTTCAAGCAAGCATGATTCTGTTTTATATCAACTTTTGTAGAAATTGTGACTGAACCAAGCAATGGTGCAGAACACAAACTTACTGGTCCTAATGTAAGGACCATCGTTATTATTAATCAGCTGTTTAGGCATGATGAATGATAAATAGACTTTCCTGTTTGCTTATTCTAAAATCCATTCTGTAAGTGCAGCTGTCTCTCTATAGCAATGGCTGGTGAACCATGCATGTACATTCATATGCACACAGTATCTCTTATCTACTTAGGAATCTAGTTTAGGGATACACACATGGCCCAAAGTTGGTTTAGGCTGTTTGATCCAGTGTAAACAGGCATTTGTAATGTTCATTGAAGAGAGAATTGGAACTACCCTCCAGGAGGCTCAGTGTAAGTGAAGCACATTAAATTTTCTTCAAACAGTAGGACAAGAAGAGGTAGGGAAAATTCAAGAAACATAAGCATATAGTTATTTGAATGAAAGCATTTTCACCTGATGATTTTGGAAAAGGAGAAAGGTTCAATTAGATTACTGATAATACTTATTTACTTGACCTTAAAAAATAAATAAACAAAGATCAGTGTGTGGGATTTGTTCCCTAGCTGGAATGTAAGCAATTTTACCTGATAATTTGGATACTGTTCTCTGGATTAAACATACCTCACTCTTTCCTCCTCTTTTGTGCAATCATTATTAAGGAGAATAAGTCCTTAAATTCATTCTTTGAAAGAACCAACTAAGCTTCCTGTATTTAATATGGGTCAAATAGATAAGCTGGACTCCATGTAACCCAATCATCTCTGTACCTTTTTTCAAACTGTGTTTTATAGAACCCTGGAGTTTTATGAGAGACTAAAAGCAAGAAAAAAGTCCAAAAGTCAAACACAGCCTTGGTTGTCTGCAGCAATTTTTCCACGGTACAATGGAAAGGGTGGGGTTGTTTGGCTGCCATTCAAAAACTCCAACCCCATTGGGGAGGGATATTCGTATTTATGATGAGTCATTGCTTTGCTTAATTTTAATTGGGTTCTGAATTTTTTTTCCAATTGAAGGTTCCAAGTCCTGAAGAAATTTGAAAACCCCTGGGGTAAGAGAGAGCTGGAACTATAACAGCAAGACTTAGGAGAAGATACAAAGATCAACTTGCTCCTTCTTTCACACCTTTATCTGTTCTCTTTAAAAGGTCTTAACCTTCTGAGCTACCCTGTATTGGATCTTTTTTTCCCAGTATCTGACATATCTGAAATTCCTTCTGATTTAAAATAGGTTCCCTCAATCTGCCTCAACTTCAGCTTGACAATACAGTACAGGAAACTTCTTTCCAAATGTGTGTACACATACAGACTGAAATCAGACAAGAAAAATACATATTACCCCTTTCCCCAGCCCTCCCCTTTGCTAAGTCATTCTCTTCACCGAAATCCAGCTTCATTTATGGAGGTAAGCATCCAACCACAGTGCTCCAGATTTCTTTAGGGATCTAAAGAGTAAAAAGAGAGGTGTGAGATTCCAATAGTCAGTATAACAGAAGTCTGATTGTGTAAGCCAACCCTGAGTTTTGAATTTATAGCTAATGCTTGTAACAAAGACAGAGAATTCCCAGCTATCAGCATACAGATTAAGTATTTCTGCATTTCTGTAAGTGGAACCCATTAGTATATAAAGATGGCTGGCTAGTGTTATGAAGTTGTACTGGTGTCTCTATACTCACCAAAAGATAAAATAGACTGACAACAATCCCTATTCAGTCTCTTACCCAACAATGTCTCCAAATGCTCTCAGAAGAGGTTTTTCTTCATAAGGAACTTCATACTTGGCACACAGGGACTTTACCAACGGTGCTATCTTGTGGTAGTTGTGGCGTGGCATTGTGGGGAACAAGCTCAAATAAAACAGAAGAAGAAAGCATGAAGAAAAGCTCAGGAGAAGCAGTTCTGGGGGGGCATGCCATGCACTATGGGAATAAATAGAGCCTAGTTGTTCAACATCCAGATGAGATAGCCAAATCCAGAAGTGACATGATGGACTGTATTGCTTCAGCATCTAAGATATGAGGTACATCACTTTGAGGCACTATGGTGAGCTTGGCTGGAGCCCAACTTCTTTTGCATTCTCTCTCTCTTCCTATCCATATATCCAGGTCATTTTATATACACTTGCATTATTTGTAAATACTTTAAACTAAAACTGTGAGGACAGATTTCATAATCTTGGGGTTTTTTTCCGGGGGTGGGGGTGGGAGTCAGCCTTTCCATTTCTAAATAGATGGAATATTTGGATGTTTTATATGGCAGACCACTGGAATGGTATACAGATAGTCCTTGACTTACAACAGTTCACTGTTCTGACCTAGGCCTTCCAAGATGAAGAAGCAGACTCCTCATTCCAATAAAACCTCTTTTATTTAGGTAAAAGGGAATTCCTCTCCAGTAAAGTCCTGGCAAACAGTTCACAATGATAGATCTTTATCAGTCTTGGAGAATGGCCAGGCCGATATCTTCACGCTGGAGTGGCAATTACTTGGCAAGAAGTCAGGAACAAATCTTCACCCTAATAAATTTAACTAATTGTTTCCTGCAAACTCCTCTCCCTTTTTCTCATCTTTTAATTCCTATGGGAGGGGCCATTCACCATTGATGGGCCATTCACCATCAACCTTGCCTTTACTTCCGAGTTGGTCCTTGTTCCTCAGCTGTTCCCTTCTCTTGGCAGCTCTGCACATGTGCACATCAGGAACAGACTCCAGCTGTTCTTCTGCCCCATATGCGACTCAGAAGGCAGCTGATAACTGTCAGACAGCCCTGGCACCATCTCTGCCTCCAACACAGAGCGTTCATCGGAGCCTTCCCCAGACTCCAGGACTGGCCAATGTTCTTCCCCAACCTCCTCACTGTCTGAGTCTGTCACCAGCTTTGCTGGCAGGCCACAACATTCATTTAGTGACTGTTCAAAGTTACAGCAACACTGAAAAAAGTGATTTATGACCATTTTTCACACTTACAACTTTTGTAGCATCCCCATGATTATGTGATCAAAATTCATATCTTGGCAATTGGTTCACACTTACGACCTTGCTGTGTCCCAAAGTCATATGATCATCTTTTGCCACCGTTCGACAATGAAAATCAATGGGGAAACCAGATTCACTTAACAACCGTGTTACTAACTTATCAACTTCAATGATTCACTTAACAACTGCGGCAAGAATTGTGTCATAAAATGGGGCAAAACTCACTTGACAGTTGGGCTTAATCGTAAATCAAGGACTACCTGTACAATAGTTTGATATATATTGCATTTTATTTATGTATTAAATTGATACGCTGCCCATCTCAGTCTGCAAAGTGACTCTGGGCAGCATATAAATTTAACAATTATATATGCTTTTATCATATAAATTTAATAAATAATACATATCCTTGCAGTACACTGAAATTCTATGGTTATTGCTGTTAGCCAACATTATTTTCTTATTCCAGCTACTCTAAGGGGACTACTACATCTTGTGCATGTGCACTGGCAATGTTCCTTTAGATCCAAAGATTGCATACTTACTGGTGCTCTATTTGAAAGTTCAGATGTCCACTGAACCAGTCATTGAAAAAAGACTGCTCAATATTGCAGGTAGCTACCAGCTGTGAAAGAAAGGGAATTGTGAATCCCAATGAATCTGAATCTGAAAAGCGATTGAGTTCAAATTCATTACTTTTTTTCTTTTTGGTAAAGTCTGCCATTGCAGTATCATGCACATGCTGCAATCTATTACTCTGACTGCAGATTAAAATGGTAATCTTTTTAGTTCTTCCAAATAGAGAGGTACTGCAAGAGGCAGGAAATTAAGAAATAATATGTTTCAAACAATATTTGGAACAAAGCAGTGTAGATCTGAATTGCAGCCAGCTTCATGTTTTTAGAAAAATAGGTCAACCATTGTTCCTTTGTCTCAAGATGCCAGGCAAAATTGATATTTGCAGTATTAATGATGACTAAGGATTTAGCTAAATTAAAATTTTGCTAAATTAAATCCTTAACATAATATAGTTTGCTTTGCAAGAAGTATGGAGTATGGATGAACATTTTCTTTAATTTCCTCAAACCTGAGGTAAAGTCAATAGAATACATTCCCTGTGCTCTACCAGAGGATTCCAAGCATGGTGGCTCAGAAACTCCCTTGGACTCAGTGACACTTATTCCCAGATAGGAATGAGATTTCAGTAAAGAAAGTTTACCTGGGAGCTGAGCCAGTCTCTGTGCTTCTCACTGTCAATTTCCATTGGAATATGATTCATCTGAGTAACCCAAACAAACCAATGGCTTTCCATAAACCTAAAGAGAAAGAGAGAGGGGACTGAGCTCAAAAGCCTGAAAGCTATAATCTAGAGAAACTATGACCAATAAAATGGTCAAAAATTAGGTTTATGTCCAGGAATTTAAATTAAAATAGGTCAGAACTATCTGAACAGTCTTGAACTTCCCACATTTTGTAGGCATACAGTTGTTCTCTAATGTGTCATTTGCCTTTATTTTATTTTTATAAATCAAATTTCGTAATCTCCCATCTTCAAAATTATTCTTGGTGGCTTCACAAGATTAAAAAAAAAGACAAGCATAGATATAAATATATAGATACACAGATACGCACACATTATATAACAGCACAGCAATCATGTGAGAGTACAATAGATTGCAGTATATATTTACATAATCCACCAACTAACCCTCATCCCCTTCCCTAAAACATCTAACTCAAGTCCTGGAAGGAAAAACAGGTTTTTAGAGTCCAATTAACAGTGGGAAAAGGTTATATGTGGGAACCTATTTCCATCCATCTGTTCAGCAGCATTAATTAAAGTCACCTTACAGGATTTTTTTTGCTGTAAGACAAATTTTGGAATATCTTATCTGTCAAGATATGGTTGAACTCAACTCTGCTAGTTTTCTGGAAAATGTTGAAGACATGAGTATTTTGGGGGGTCCAGGAAGTAAGTTGAAGCCAGTGTAGTAATTGTGGTTCTGAATTCATTGTAGATTGGCTTTTACCAATCAGTTTCCTTTCTAGGTTATTTATTAAATTTATATGTCACTCATCTCACTCGACAAAGCAACTCTTAATATTAATACTGTTTTGATGTTATTGTGGATTATGTTTTAATACTTTATTAGCCATTTAGAGTTGCTATGATGAGATGAGCAATCATACAAATCAAATAAAATCAATCAATTATAAATAAGTACATATTAGAGCAATTGATAAAATCAAGGAAAATCCTAGGAGGGAAAATTCCAACAAAATACTCCATTCCTGGAAGATGCAGTGCAGATAATGCTTGTCTATAGCAGAAACAAGCACGTTGTCCTCATTGGATAACCACTCATTCAACAACCAAAGTTATGATGACACTGAACAAGAGAACAGAAGACAGGTCCTTATAGTTGCAACCATTGCAGTATCTCCAATCACAAGATCACAATTCACAATTGGCTTCTAATTACAACACTGCAACATCCTGCCATTTACAATCTTCACTGCCAACTTCCAACAAACAAAGACAAAGGGCAGGATATTGCGAATGGCAATTATATGCCTGTGAGTTGCTGCAACCACACCTGATTCACCTAATAATGACAAGTGCGACTGCCACAACTGCCATCATAAGTTAGAATGGTCACTTGAACTCATACTTTACCAGCCACATTGCTTAGCAACAGAGTCCCTGTCCCAATTACCATCATTAAGCGAGGACTTATATCAATCAGTCACAAGGTGGTCTTCTTGTGCACAAACATTGGGCAGATTTGTTCAGAAATAGATGAATCTGTAACTTATCTGGTCTTGAACTTCTCAGTGTTATAAACCAGCAGAATTACCTTTTAAATGTTTTAGTAGCTAACCCTACCTGACAAAGGTGAGGAGAAGCAGGGACCCAATAAACCCATAAAATGGGATGTAGGTGATAAAGTAGCGTACATAGTAGCTGAAGGCCCAGGCCAGGTCCTAGGAGACAAGGAAAACATTATACATGGCAGATGCTACATGTATTTTATCTCTAGGCCAACAATTATTTATTTTCCAAAGAATATGCAAAGAGACCTTGCTTCACCCCCTCAGCTGAGATCTTCTTCAGATGAATTTTCATTTCATGCAGAGAAATGAAAGCAATAAAAGGCATGTGGGATTTTTCACTTACCACCCAGAACTTGTGTTTGAACATTGTTGTGAAGATTTGCATTTGGAAATAGACTGGAATAAGGAGAGGTGGGAAAACTGTGAACAAAACAATACGCATTAGGGGAAGTAGGCAACACAAAACATAAATGGTATCCTGGGACTGAAAAACAACATAAAAATAAATGTCTGCAGTGAAGCACTCTCTCTCTCTCTCTCTGAGGAAGTATATGGCAGTAAATGATGAGGAATGGTGTTTTGGGTCCGTATTCAGCCCAATATTTTAAGCTATTAAAATAATCAGGACTTGTGTTTCCAGCATGATATCCTCTGGGAACCAATGTACCTACAGACGTCTCCCCTCTTGACCATATGGCTCCTGGCCCACTTCTTTAATTTTTAAATTATTATTTAATTGATAAAAAGGAAATGAGAATGCTGAAAGCAACACAAATCTCTAGCATCAACCATCAAGAATGCTCAACACAGCTACCCTAGCCCTCCTTAGATAATAAATATGGTAGGTGGTGCAGCCTTGAACTGGGCTGGAAATGTTTCTATCTGTCTTTAAAAACACACTGAGGTAAAATTAAGTTAATAAGAAAGATGTGAGATGGCTGAGGGAATTTGTGAGGGTGCTCAATAGGTGTTTCACTGTACTTCGATTTCAATTTGAAAATGTTTACAGCTTAAAATATTGTTTCCAGTTCAAAATGCTCCATCCAAATCAGAAACAATTGTTCTGACTTTACAGGAAATATTTCAATGCTGTTCCAATTATTCTGGAAGTGTTCCAAAGTTAGGCATCTTTCAACATTCGACTATGGTCAGAACAACACACTCCCCCATTGTGAGTGTGAAACATTTTAAATTCAAGATGCATTGCCTGTGCCCAGCAGCAATTTGTGCTTGTCATGATGGCCATTTTGCAATCTTGAAGTTAGCCAATTCCCAGGACTGTGCTCTGGCACTTTCAAATATATCCACTTCCCAAAAAGTTTAGAAAGAGATAAGGCTTCTAACTTACAAATCAGTTTTAACATATAGGGGGAAACATCAGTGAATTGATTGTAATATCTGTGTTGGGAACAATTTATGGAAAAATACGCAGAAAATAAACATCAGCTCTGCCTTCTCTATAAAGAAATATACTTACTGAAAAAAAAGTATTCATGTTGATGATTATAAGGGAAGTATTTCAGCTTCTTTTTTCCATACTGAAGGGAAAGACAAAACCTTTTCAGTACTGACTATTCAAGACAATAAAATCCCAATTTGGTACTAACCACTAAAATTATATTAGATGAACAACAGGAAAAAAAAACAAGACTTCAATGACATTGGGGAGATTAAATATATTAATTTTGATACAGACATAATTTGCTATATCTGTTGGCAATACTTATTTAAAATTGTAGGAATTGTAGTCCTAAAACATTCATATTTCTAAATCTAAATATTAGAAATTTACCTTTGTGCTATTTCAGATAACTTCCACAGATTCCAATATTTTTCATTATATTGCTTCAAAGAACTGAGGTTTATGGCTACCATAATACAGAGGGGATAGTTTTACAAATAATAATGCAACCACAGATTCAGCAACAGCATTGAATGAATGGTACTTATTAACTGATCCTCAAAGTTCTGTTTGTCACATCAACCTGATGATCACATGACTGCAATATGGGTGCTTAGCAACTGACTTGAATTTCTAATTGTTGCTATACCCCGTGATCACATAATCATGATTTGTGACCTTTCCTGCTAGCTTCTCACAAGCAAAGTCGATGGGGAAGCCAGCATGAAATCAGATCTCACAATTATGTGAGAAGCTTGCTTAACTACACCTGTGGTCCTTGCTTAATAATGGTAACTGGGGACAGCCAGATCTGTCATCACTAAGTGACACAGTCACATGATGTCTTTTACAACTGCATCGCTTAGCAACAGAAATTCTGGTCCCAATTACCATTATTAAATGATAATAAAAATGTAATAATAATTTATATGCTACTTGACTTCCAGTAACTCCAGGTAGTTTAGAATTGTTAAAAACAATTAAAAACAAAGAGCAGTACAAAAACAGCATAATCGAAAAGAACAACAATAGCAAAGAAAAAACTCAAAGGGTTGTCAGTTGTCTTTGCCAAAGGCCTGGGCAAAGAACTTTTAGGATCTTTAGGGCCTTTAGGGATACCATTTTGGAAAGAGGAGGGACATTTGAACCTTGCCCAGAGGGCAGGTGCTGCTACAGAGAAGGTGCTAATCTGGAATCCTAATAGATGATATTGCGTCATTGAAGAAACCTGGAGAATGCCTACCCTGCCAGATCAAGCTGACTGAGTAGGTGTTAGGAGAGACTGGCGATCCCTCAGGCAACTAGGCCCTTTGCCATGTAAGCCTTTGTAGGTAAATAGCCTCAGAGGCAGTGGCGGATTAAGATAAAGTAGATCTAACTGGATTTTCTGGTTTATTGCTGCAGGATTTGCAGTAAGTGGGCAAGGTCCTTTGATTTTTTGTTTGATTCTCAATGGGAAACCAGATTGGGGAAAGAATTATGAACGGGTTTTAGTTTGGGATTTGGAATTTCTAGACTCTGAACTCTTTAATTCTAGGGTACATATTTTGCACCAGGCAATGGATAATGGAATTTGGGTTTCCAAGAAGCAGAATAAATTTTGCATCTCTGAATTCTACTATGCCATGTCATTAGATATCAAACCATCCCAATGTAGACTCTTTGATTCAAGAAAAGTTGGTTGCTCGGATATCATCCTACCAATTGGTTAAAAAGATCTTAAACATAGTTTAGTAATAGATAAGAGGCAACTTGGTACTGTGTATTAATCTTTATAAATGAATTGAAATGTAACCATGTGACAGACTTCAATACTTCTTTTTTTTCTGTAGAATTTGGGTAGCAATTTTATTTTAAAAAGTAAAAACCAACTGTAACAGAAAACAAGTAAACAAATATATGCTAGTTGTGCTACAAAAGAATTCCTCTGTCAACAGATTATCCTTAGCATAAAGTGAAAAAAGGCTAGTTACGATATTGGACATAAAACTGCCGCATTTCCCTTACCTACCTGCTTTTCTAATTTATCACCTGGATCAATTATTTCACTATGCTTACTAAGGTAGGCAGTTCTCTGAATCAGTTCTCTGTTCAGCTAGCAGTCCTAGTAATATGATTCTGAAAAAGAGTGATGCATTGCACCATGGCTGTGAGTTTTGGCAGCAAAGGGATAATAAAACTCTCCAATATATCATTCTGAGGAACCCCATCAGAGTGATGCAGGACTAAGAGGGAGCACACTTGTTGCAGACACTGGTTAACAGTAGTGTCTAGTATTCCTTTTTCTACCAGGAATTAGTAATTTTTTTTGCCTCAAGATCTAGATTTTCCTGGGTCTTTACTGTCTTCTGGAATTTTCTTTGGCTCTGAAGTGCTTGAATTCACATCTTTTCATCTTACCTCCACAGGTTGGGTATCTCCCAAGACAAAGAGATGCAGCATGTTCACATCTGGATCTTTCTTAAAGATGTTTGGCTTTGCGTGGTGCTGAAAGTGCCGGTGATTCCACCAATTTGCTGAAGCACCCTATGAACACATATGGAGAATCCATTTTTTTTAGTGCTGTTGAGGTCATCATTTGAATACCACCAAAGAGCGGGATTAAAAAGGTAAGGCTTTGATAATTTTGTAGACAGACCATTTGATTTTCTTGGCAGTGACACAGTAGTTCTCTTTTGCTTCTGAGGTTCTTTTGATTTCTTTGATTTCTACAACCCTATGATTTGCTGGTTGTCTCTCATCCAATACAAATCTAAGCCCATTTAGCCTTTCTGAGATTAGCCAAGATCAGTGAGGTGCTGTCCCCTTAGCAGGACAACCTTTTCATTACAGGTAATAGTTTATATTCAAGATGATAAATATTTATTAAACCAGCTGAAAGAAATATAAAATCCCTTATAACTCTTTCCTCAAAGTACCTTCTGCAACCAACTAATACTTGGCAAGCTATCAAATGTAAATATACAAATGTTTGGAGTCCTGTCACATAAGGAATTATCCGGTGGTAAAATCCAACCGGTTTTGCTACCAGTTCGGTGTGCATGTGCATGTGTGCTGCATGCATGAGCGGCAACCGCACTGCTGTGTGGCTTCTAAATTGCTTGTATTTCCTTACCGGAGGCTGCCTGGATGATTAGGAAGGCTGCAGAGGCACATAGAACAACTGTTCTGCACAATTCAGGTGAGTAAAAATGAAGGGGCTAAAGGATAGAAAAAAGCAGGGGTGGGTGGGCAGGCCCAAGCTTCATCAGGGTTGGGTGGGCAGGGCCAAAC
>JANHFJ010008502.1:265031-275150 GCA_032468195.1 Cerberus rynchops
GTCACTTCTCTCTTGATGTTGCTGGCAGATTTATGGCTATATAGCTGCCTGCAGATTTATGGCTGTATACGTTTTTATGGCTCTTATGACAGAGTCAGAACCATTTGTTACCTTCCAGTAACGAGGTCATAGACTAACTTATTCTTAAAGACTCTGGCAGTTTGGATGTGATGAGTCTGGATGGATTGCTAGTATGTACCGTAGTTGCTTTTTTGCACCAGACAGCAGTAATTGGCTGCATTAACAGTTTCCAGATGCCCTGTTGTAGGACAGGCTGCCAAAATACCCATGGACCAGCTTCTGCTGCCATTTTAACCCGCTGATTGTCACAGAGGATTTGCAAATCAAGGGCTGGTTGGAATCTGTCTGCCTTGAACTGCAGCATGATTTAAATTTTGCAGTATAAAGATTTCTGCAGACAAAAAGGCAGACCTCATGGAAATGTTGAGTAATGTGGTTGTGGGAAGTGCACGTGACTTGTTTCAGGAGGTTGTCTCCTCTACTTCCCTGCTCTGGAGGTTACTTGGGTCGAAGCTTTGAAAGGCCAAGGAAGAGCCTGACTTGTTCCTTAGGGGTTAAGGAGATCCTGAAACTGTACATCTGTTAGTCATATTTTATGTTATCTCTGCGGTGGGGAGATAGTCAATCCTCATCTGTTTCTCTCCTTATTGGAGGTATTGGTCCCCAGTATCATTACTGGGGCTGATCCAGGTTTTTTTCTTCCCTCTGGATGTGATTTTTAGGCCGTAGGACTGAGTTAGAAGGAATAAGGACAATCACAGGTCAGGAGCTTATTACAGGAGCTGCTAGTCTGTTGCCATCTTTGGTCCTCCAATTATCTCTGAGGAAGTCTTGGAGTTCTGAGATTGCACTGGTAGGGGTAGCATATAGAAAGGAAATTCAGGTGTTCTAAGTCATAAACAAATGTGTGAACTGAATCTATTGAAAAGTATAGCCTTATACCCTGGTTTCTCTTCAGATCGCAGACATCTTTTTTTTTTTTACTATTGCAAGTTATAGCCTCAAAATGTGATGAAAACACTGCCAAGCCTAATTCACAGAATAGTTAATTCACATATATTTCTTCATACAGATAGTCCTTGGTTAATAATCACTCATTTAGCAAATGTTCAAAATTGTGATTATGCTGAACGAATTGTACTTACAAGAGTCTTTGAAATTCTGAGCATCACAGCAACCCCCCACCCCCCACCCAGTCATGTGATTGTGATTTTGGCATTTGGCAACCAGTCCACACTTACCACAGTTGCAACATCTGACAGTCAAGTAATCATTCACAGGAGGGACGGTTGCAAGTCACTTCTGCTTTTTTTCTGCTGCTTTTTTCCCCGAGGAACCTGCTACAGAGAATGAGATCTCAGGGATCTTGTATTTCATAGCATACAGCTTCCTACAGTGTTCCCTACCCCAATTCTGTAGCAACCCCCTTCATCTGGCTGTGCTTGCATGGTGTCACAGCATCCCTTTCCCCCACCCAGCCACACTTGCTTGCACAATGCTGTATTGTCCCCTCACTCACCCAGCTGCACTGCCTAACACTCACCTGCCTGTTTGTAAGCTGCCCGAGACTTTGGATTTCCTACCAGTTTCACCATTGACTTTGCTTGTTGGAAGCTGGCAGGAAATCGTAAGTTATAGTCACATGAGATCCTTGCTTAATGACCTGCATTGCTGATGACCTGCAATCTTCACTTAATGAAGGTGGTGGGGACTGCCAGGATTGTGATGGCTAAATGATGCAATTAGATAATGTGCTTTACGACCATATTACTTAGTGACAGAAGTTCTGATCCCAATTGCTGTTGTAAGTTGAGGACTACCTGTATATCATTTCATGATGAGTTTATGTACGTGAATAAATCCTGTGGCTCTCTCCAGCTGATAGTTCTGCCTTAATCCCTGTAATTTAATTCTCTCCAGTACATGTTCTTCCACCTTGGATGATCCTTACATTTCTTATCCCACAATTCACATTTTATGCCCTTCATTTCCTTGCTCAACTGTTAATGCTTCTTTGTGATTTCTTCATAGTGCCTGAGCTGGCTTTATCTCTTTTCTACTCTTTCTTCTAGCTCTCTCAAGGAATCGGGGCAGCTCTGGTTGGATGCCTACTTGCACAAGTAGGAGCCAAACACCATCCCTTATGGGACAGTTTCCCCCAGCCTCATCACCTCCATATTTGAAGAAAGCAAGTGCCTGGTTCAGTTGGGGAAGATTATTCTTGTGAGCTGAATTCTGAAACCTGGTGTTACTTCTCCAAATGTTCTCATGTTTCCCTTTTTAACTTGTGCATCTACCGTCTCTTCTTTCTATCTGAGGACCTGAAAGTTTGTTCAACAATGCATATTCTCCAGTCTTCAGGACCAGAAAGCAATATCGCGAAAAGCCTTCACTGCCACTTCACTAAATTTGGTGTTTAGCAAAAAACATCAATATTATCTTAGTTGCCTATATCTTGTACAGTACAAGAGCCAATTTTGTGGAAGCAGTTGAAAGAACTTGGAAAGAGAAATTCAGGAACTGGGAATAGAAACTCCTGGTAGGAGAAAATCAAACTAGGCCATAGCTTAGCACTGGAGAAATTTGGAGAATGAAGAAACAAAGGAGACTACTGGAGCTGAGAGCCTTAATTGAAATACAGCAGCCTATGAAGGAAATAAATCAAATGATTTGTTTGAATAGAAATCAGGCCGTTCCTGGATGTAATTCACAAACACTGGAGAATAGTCAGGCAAGCTTAACTATGGGGAGGAAAAGAGGATTGCCTTTTGTGCCACAACTCCCTGACATTCCTGGATGTACTTTATATAAAAGGATAAAGAATATAATATAATTATCCACATGCCTCTTCTATAAGTGTATAAGACAAGTTAGTGAAAGGAGACTAATGAATGTTGATGGACTAATTATTATTAATTATTAGTGCAAATAAATGCTGTTAGTCTTTGGGCAAATCTGCTGTTACATTTTGGAGGAGGAGAATTAAAACAATTTTTTTGGCATTGCTTATTTATTATGGCCACTTTCTATGCCTGAATTAAAGTTTTTTCTCCAGAAGGGCTAAACCTCTAACTTTATGACTTGTTGACTTCAAATCCCAGAATTCATGAGCCAGAATGGCTACCATCCACTCTCAAAGTTGTATGCTGATCTTTGATTCTCATGCAAGTTGACAGAGCCAAGTCTTCGTGCTCTTCCTCAGAAAAATGGTGGCCAATATCACCTCTAGGGGTAAAAACGTTCAATAGGGTGGGGCAATGGCAGTTAAGGCTGCCACCCTAGATCTCATCAATCATATTTCTTTAACTGAAGGGATCCATAACATACCCTCTCAGCATGACTTGGTGGTATGGGCTGAGGTAACTTGGGCAAAACAGCTTCTCAGGTAACTAGTCCCATGCCATGAGTGGCTTTAAAGATAATAACCAACACCTTGAACTGAAAGCAAACTGGCATCCAATGCAGTTCACACAGCAGAGATGTTATAACATAGCCCTTGGGGCATAGAGAACAGCTCACCTGCTTCATTCTGCACCGCACCAGCTGCAGCTTCCAGACACTTTTAAAGATAGTCCCATGTAGGGCACATTGTTGCATAAGTTGATCCATACTACTAAATGATCCATGCTATTAAATGAGCACTGAGGGAAATACTGTTTCTGATGTTAAATGGATGGATTGTACTGGATTTTATAGCATACACTTTATATGGGCATTACACAGATTATCCAAAGTTGTCCATGTACTATAGTACAGTTGTCAATTACTTCACTGCCTTGAAGCTAAACAAGAGCCAAGTATCTTCCTATGCTAGGAATATTGTGTCCAGTTCTGGGTATTTTGATTTTAAAAGGACAATAACAATTGAAACAAGTGCAGAGAAGGGCTGCCAAATTAGGGAAGGATCATGAAACCAAGCACTATAGGAAATGTGTAAAAGGATCTAGCTATCTTCAGCCTGGAGACAAGATAGCTTACTGAAGATGTGACAGCCCTCTTCAAGTATTCGAAGGGCTATCACACAGAAGGAGAATGGACATATGCCAGAGACCAGAACCAGAACTGATAGGTTAAAATTACATGGAAGGAAATTCATGCAAGCTATCGAGCAGAAAATGTCCAACTGTGTAGACTTAGTTAATAGAAAGCTTGTTATGTGAAGTAGTGAGTTTTTCACCAGAAGTATTCAAATGGAAGATGAGATATTCAGATATGCTCAAGTGGATTCTGTGTTAAGGATAGCTTCATACTTTGTTCTGCATTGCTTCCTGATATCCTCACTCAGACTACCAGCAGATGTACTGGATTGTGCAGAAAGATTTGGGTGGAAGTCCCCAAATTCTCATGAAAATTCTTGCTTGTTGGACAACTGAGTTCTATGAATTCCTGTGACTTTGCACTGCTTTGATCTTGTGGTGTTACAGTTTTTGCTCTAAGTTACTCCAGTAATTTATTGTGTGAATTTCAAAATAATTTTGAAATGTTTTCCAAAGTCATAGTTTAAAGGTCTATCACATGTTTTGCAAACTTGTTTGGAAACGCCATTTAATTGCTGCTTAGTTTGAGCAATCTGTCACTGCTGAAATATAAATATTTTTTATGTGCTAACACTGCCTGGTTGCCAGCAGGCAAGACAGTTAATTAGATGCCCCTCAAGGTCCAGAGATATGCAAACTCAGACAGATGTTTTAGAAGTGGAGAATCCTTTTTACCTATAGGATTTGTATCGTTTCTGGGTGAATAATGGAGGGGGAAAATGATATTGCTATACATGTGTACTACTGGCCATTCATTCAAGCAAGCAAAGGAAATAGATGAACGTTTTGCTAAACAATTAGTTTAGTGCAGGAAATATGCCACTATAGTAATGGGGGACTTTAACTACCCTGACATTAACTGGGAAACAAACTTTGCAGTGAGATCAAACAGACTCCTGACAAACTGAGAATAGGGAAGGATGCATAGATAGAAATCCTAGGGGACAAACAGTCCAGGATTCTTGGGATACTCAAAAAAAAAAAAAAAAAAGAACTAATAAAGGCTCAAGCAAAAACAATACCACAGAGAAAGAAAAACAAGAGATTCCAGATGAAACCAGCATGGTTATATAAAGAGTTTTCTGAAAAACTGAGGGACAAAAAGGACAAGTATAAAAAATGAAAAGAGGGACACATAACTAGAAAAAAATACTAGCAAATAGTCCGAATCTGCAAGAATGGAGTCAGGAAGGCTAAGGCTTAGATTAGAATAAGCTAAGACTTGCAACAAATGCTAAAAAAAATAAAATAAAGTTTCTTTCACTATGAAAGGAATAAGAAGAAAGTCAGAGAATTAATCGGGCCACTAATCAGAGAAGATGGCAAGAAGGTAACAGGTAGCAGGAAGAAAACAGAACTGCTGAGTTCCTTCTCTAGCTGTTTTATGCAAAAGAAAAAATAGTAGAACCTATCAAAATCAGCATCGTGGGAGACTGAACAGGAATGCAGATCAAAATAAACAAGGAATTGGTAAGAGAACACCTATCCTAAGAGGACAAGTTGAGATCTCTGGGACCAGATGGTTTATATCTCAGGGTACTGAAAGAGCTGACAGATGTGACCTTGGAACCAAGGAATAGGAATAGCAATAGTACTTAGATTTATATTCCACTTTGTAGTGCTTTACAGCACTTTCTGAGTGGTTTACAAAGGTCAGCATATTGTCTCCAACAACCTGGGTCCTCATTTTACTGACCTCAGAAGGATGGAAGACTATGTCAACCTTGAGCCGGTCAGGATTTAACTCTTGGCTGTGGGCAGAGTTAGCTTGCAATACGACATTCCAACCACAGCGTCACCATGGCTTAGGAAAGAAATGAATCTGAGGGGATTGAAGGTGCCTCATCAAATCAAGCTAGGGTGAATTACTAACACTTTGGAAGATAATAAGATTCAGATGGATCTTGACATATTGCGTATTGGGCCCTAGCCAACAAATCCAAATCAGTGGTGGGAAAAGTAAGGTCCTGTGCTTAGGCAGGAAAAACCAAACACACAGGTACAGAATAGGCAGCACCTGGTTCAACAGTAGTACCCATGAGAGGGACCTAAGTGTCCTGGACAATTGTTTAAGTATAAGTCAGCAGTGTGTTGCAGCTGCCAAAAAAAGCTGATGTAGTCCTAGGCTGCGTCAACAAGGGGATAGCATCAAGATCACGAGAAGTGATGGTACCACTCTATACTGCACTAGTGAGGCCATACTTGGAATACTGCATACAGTTCTGGGCACCACAATACAAAGAAGATGCTGAGATCCTGGAAAGAGTGCAGAGAAGAACGACAAAGATGGTATGGGGTCTCGAGGCTAAATCATATGAATGAATGGCTAAGGGAACTACGTATGTGTACCACGCTTTTAAACCTGGCCACTGCTTGAAGTAGAGTAGCTGAATTTCAGTGACTGAAGTCCTTAAGAGGCTGTCCAGTGATGCAGGACTGGGTTTTTTGCTGGTTCTGATCTTCAATATAAAATCACCGGCTCCAGGATTGTTATCCCTAAAAGCCCCTGGCTTTACATCTCCCTCCCTCTCTTTCTCACCCTGTCCTCCTCCTCTCCTCTAAGTCTAGTAGGGCCATAACATGATGTTAGCATTTTAGCAGAAAACATACACGGCATTGTATTGCATCACTTGACAAGTTTGACTTGTTTGACAAGAACTATACATAGAATAGACTTGAAATAGCTATGAACTTCTTTTAAAAAAAGCAGCAGCTATGTCATTTTCTATTAAGCAAAACCAGCACTTTAATAAAGACAAGTCAGTGTATATATATGTATATATTTTAAATGTTGCTCATTAGGGTTTTTCGGGCACACAGAAATGTCCCAAATTGCTTCTCTAAGAGACAACTGGATTTTCTTGGTTCTTTACTTGAAAATGTTTTGCTTCTTGTCTAAGAAGCTTCTTTAGTTCAGACCAAATGGTGGGGAATGGATGGATTTATATTCTCCCATCCTCAGAGTCACCTGAATTCTATCTCTCAGAGAGCTAATGACCCACCTTCAGAGTGCTAACAATCAGATGACTGCAAAGAATATAAATCCTTCCATTCCCTACCATTCAATCAGAACTGAAGAAGCTTCTTGGATGAGAAATGAAATGTTTTCAAACTTCAGTTGCCTTTTAGAAAAGTGTGCCTTTGAGATAACTGTGACCTGGATGATTGAGAATCTCCATAGACATGCACACACACAATGGCAATGAAATAACAAACTCACAAAGAATAAGCAAAGTTCAGGTTGCTTCCTGAGGAATTTATAAATTAAATTCCGATGCTATGGCAACAATGGAGGGGGGAGAGGCAATAATAGGAAGAAGAAAAAAGTAAGTCATGATAGGGTCTTTCTTTGCTGATTTACTAGTTATTAGAGAGTGTAGTAGTATTTAGCTGACCTTGACTGATTTGAAAAGGCAAACATTGTCAAAACTGGTTAATAGTTAAAGGGGAATTACCTGGGAATCCCAGGTTTATAGACTAGGATATCCCTTCACACACATCCTAAATCAGAAGAAAACAGCAAGTAACCTCCATATGATTGCTAAACTGGACCTGACGGAGATTTCATCCCTTTTTTCAAGGGAGATCCACATTTTCTGCCTGGTGCATCAACAGTAGGGGCCATCCTTCTCTTCTTTAATGCAATAAAAGACAATGACATTTTCTCCTCATTCCCAGTTCATCATAAATGCATATAACACTGCTGTTTTCTGTCCCAAGCTGTTTCAAATCATTTTGAATGAATGGTGGGCAGCTCTTCATTGTGGTTTAGGGAAAGCCCCAACCTATAGCTCTTGGTATGGCCCCTTCCTTTCAGAAGCTGGCCTCTGTGCAGCCATTTCATCCAGGATTGTCAAATTCCTATGTTCACTGCTGGTCAGCAATTAGCAGTACAATACAGTATTATCTTGCAGTCGATCCAACAGTGGCCCATTAAGTCAAGGCACTTCCCTCAAGTTATTTCTCCAGCCCTTCTGGATTCTCATTGCTCCATTCACTTTTGCATTTCCCAATGGACATCCTTTTGTTTGGCTCAATGCCTGGGAGAACAAACTTGTTTTGCACCCCCTATCCATAGTGCCACAAATCTTCTCTTCCTTCCCCATCCCCAACCTTTAAATTGCAATATAGGGAGGTGGGAATGAAAACAAAATATGTGTGTGTTTGTGTCCATATACATACACATAATTTTATTAAAAGTTTATAAAAATGAAGATTAAAAACTAATACAAACTATATAAATGAAGAAAAGGAAAAGAAAAAATCAGTGAGAAAGCAAAAAAGGGAAAAAAGAAAAGAAAAATAGAAAAGAAAAAAGATACAAAAAAGTACCTTCTGATCTATTTTATAGCAGTTGTAAGTAGAAACTGTAATTATAAATGTACTCCTTATTCTATATTTACAACACCGCTCTCTTCTTTTTAATCTGCCTATAGTCTATCCTGTAATCAAAATTGTAAACCATAAGTTCATTTTTTTTGTTTTGTGCAAAAAAAATCCTATAGTGGGTTTCTAGTCAGCAATAAACACACATACCACATTTTCTCTAATCAAAGAAATCATTTTAGCCCTCTAGGAAAGTTTCATCATCTTTACCAACGATTTCTCCACTGTGGGCAGTGTTGAATATTTCCACATTTGTGCATACAATAATCTCACTGCAATTATTATATACAGTGGTGGGATTCAAATAATTTAACAACTGGTTCTCTGCCCTAATGACCAGCTGGGTAGGCATGGCTAGGTGGTCATGTGACTGGATGGGATGGCTAACTCGATGTCACTCATGTTGAGGGGCTCTTTGCCTCACCTGGCCTCTCATGACCATGGGGATGCTGCAATGGTCACAAGTGTGAAAAACAGTCATAAGTCACTATTTCAGTGCCATTGTAACTTTGAATGGTCACTGAATGAACTGTTGTAAATCAAGGATTACCTGTACAAAAATACAAAAAACTTCTTTGCTTGCAAAAAGCCGCCCTAAATATCAATCATTAGATTAGAAATAGCTGCAAGCCGGAGTTACAAATCAGGCAGGGTGCCAGAGCACCTTGAGGAATTAAAATACCATGCTTCTCCAAAAAAAGGGCCAGGTCTTATTTTCTTTTGACCCTCGAAAAAATGGCTAGGTCTTGTTTTTGGAGGTTTCTAATTATTGACTCACCTCGTGGCAGTGGCACCAACAGCCCCGTGGAGCAGGAGCCCATTGCTGGGCCACTTCTTCTGGGGCCACTTGCCACCACTCGCACATATTGCCCTGGCCTTCATTTCACCTTAGATGCCTTCTGGAAAGCCCTCTGCAGCCGATAATAGAGCTCCAGGATGATCTGGAGCTCTGTTATTGGCTGCAGAGGGCTTTCTGGAAGGCATCTAAGGTGGCCAGGACAATGCGTGCGAGTGATGGCAAGCAGCCCCAGAAAAAGGCAAGGTATGTGTCAGGGTGTGTGAGGCCTGGTAAATAGGCAGTGGCGGATTAAGGCTCACTAGTGTCCTAAGCACTGACAAATCTTGGTGCCCTCCTCTTTTGTTTTTTCAATTTTTTTTACAAATCTTCATAGTTTTTTTTCTTTCTCAAGTTTCTGGTGCCCCCTTTGGGCCTGGTGCCCTAAGCATGTGCTTAGTCTGCTTAATGGTTAATACACCATTGTAAGTAGGGCAGTTCCACCCCCTATCCCCACCCTAGCTTTTTACCCCTGTGCCTCGTCCTACCCACTACACCCCAGGGGTAGTGGGGTTCTTAATTAGGGCTAATTTTGTAGGTGGGTCTTAATTTGATTGCATATGCTCAAAAACATGATAGAGATTCTTTTCAAGGTGGGTCGTCTTTTTGGAGAAACATGATAATTAAAATGCAATGATAATTATCAACAGCCAACTCTTGCTCATAAAGTGAAACCCTTTATTTATTTTATTTATTTTATTTTATTCAATTTCTATACCGCCCCTCTCCCAAGGGACTCGGGGCGGTGAACAGCCATTAAAACATGAAAATACATACAATTTAAAAATCAATTAAAATTAGATTAATTAAAGGCTGATTTAAACAAATTAAAAGCAATTT